>KB694734.1:0-12251 GCA_000349165.1 Anopheles christyi | reverse complement strand
CCGAAACATCCTTCACATTTTTGAGCAAGCTTTGAATGCTCCAGTTTGCTTCCCTTGTGCTCGATGCACAGCTTTTGACTACACTTCAGTACCACGCTCCCCAAAAACTTATGCCGAAACAAAACTCACTGATCCTGATCTGGATGGAATATCACCCACACACACACACACACGCACACACACGCACACAAACATCACCACCATCATCATCGCCTTAAACTTATTGAACGAGTCTGCCCGAGCGTGAAAAATATCGTGCCATATCGTTTGCTTTCCAAGGTTTGCCAGCACACAGTTGCCAAGGATAAAGTCACGCTTCAAAAGGGATCATAAACATTGTTTCATGGTGTTGGGCGGTGTACGGTGGATGGTTAGATCGGGCACAAAACCGGAGCTTGATTATGCCTTCCTCTTAATGAAGCTCAATCACTCGAGAATGCAAATCCATCCCCAAGCAGAAGGGATGGTTGGAGGAGCGATGTAAGTGGGTAGCTGCGCATTAAGGCTTTGACTTTTCCTGGAACACAGACAGGAGCTGTACGAAAAGCGGGAAGCAGCTACATCACATATTTGCTTTTTGGAAAAGTTGTACACCCAAGCAATACCTTTTTTACGGAAAATTTGATTTACCTAACTTGAACCATTGTTTAACTCATTGCTCAACGGATGACGGATCCGACCACGTCGAAATTGTGCGTAATTTAATAAGAAGAAAAATGCTGTTTTGCTTTAAAGTTGCTTGCCTCATGCTGCTCTTTGTTCTCTTCTTTGGGGCAGCACTGAAACGCAACCGGCCTGCACAAACGGGGGGGAAAAAAAATAGTAATCGCAAGGCTTCATCTGAATGATTGATGCGCTAACGAATTCCGGTGCCGATGTGTTTTCTCCCCCCTTCGCAACACTTCTCGCATCTGTCACATAATGACTGTCCCATCGTTGGAAAATGTTCGACAAATCCGATTATGCAGGCAAGTGGTACGGGGATCCATCTCAGAGCTGCTGAGCAAACCTGCCGCCGCATCTAATCCGCAACAAAGGAAGATGAATGCAGAGGAATTTGCATATGGTGCCTATGGTGGAAGAAAGGCGGCTCGTGAGAGAGTTGGTTAAAATGGTGAAAAGCGAAAGTGTATAACGTTGGGTATGGTTAATTTTTGTTATTTTTTTTTTTAAGGCAAAGTTTTAATCAATGCTAAGCGTGAGGAAATTCACGCCTATCAATGTATTTCCATGCTCGCTCATCGTGAGTGTAGGATGTGGTAGGTTAGAATTAAAGATCCTTTGCAGAGGAATAACATTATAATGAAGATAATTTCATATCATGTCTAAAAAATCAAGACATTTTACCAACAACGTACCACAATATGAGAAAAAAGACATAATTTCGAAATTCATCAGATGATATTACAATCGTAGCACATGATATCACAAACTCAAAACATTTTGCTAACAGTCACATAGGCGTTCTATTGTAAGATTTGTAACAAATGACACCACTCTTGTTTAGATTAAGCGTTGATTTTATTTCTATAAACTGTAAAATATGGTTGACTTTAGAAATGAAAATAAATGATTTTTTTCTTTCATATTCCAGTTACAGTTCATACCGGTAGCTGGGTATAGAATAACAGAAATATATTTCTCCGTCTCGCGTATTTACACTCATCACATTTCGCTTTACCTCATTGAATAACAAAAATATGTGCACACAAAAATCTCAATCATACCGCCGATCTATGCTACTGTTACTTCCCATTCATACGCATTTGCATACGTTTACCGGTAGATTGAATTTGTACCTCGCTCACCAAGGCGTAATGCATGCTCAATCTCCCTTGGGATTGATTTTCAGAATGAAATAGTTTCCATCCATTTTCCCCACTACCACGAATTCTTGCTTCTGCTTTACCGTGGGTTGTGTAGTACAGCATAAACAAGAATGAATGGCAAAGGAGTACGTTTGCGCACGTTTTCCTCGGAGCAGGAATTGATTGGTAAAAGAGTGCCGAGCGCTTTATGAATCAAATGAGTCCATTTACGTAAGCATTAGTGGTTCAAAAAATCGTAACGAAAAAGAAAACCTCTTTGAAATTGTAGTTTTTAAATTGAAAATCAATGTGCAGCTTTAAAATAAATAATCTTTCTTGCTTAAATCAAAAGCTTTCTCACCGATGGCTTTAGTATTTCCTGCTCCAGCTGCAATCTCTCCGAAGGTCCAGTTCAATGATGGTCCTAATTGTAGCAACACTTTTTCATCGGCACTGATGATGATAATGATGATTTGTGCCGTCAACAGTTGCCAAAAAAACGAAAGACAAAAAATGGCTCCGTACTGCCATGGCACGTTCTGAGATTTTGGGCTTCCAGGACAACTTTTCGGCCAACCGTCGTTTCGTTAATAAATCATCCCAGTTGCCGTCCGAAATCATGACCGTGCGCCGTACCGCTCGATTGTCGATGTCAACGCGTGTATGTGTGTGTTTTTTTTCTCTCTCTTCACTTGTCATTTGTCATTGTAACTAAACATTTTTTTACTACACATACGATCGTACAGTTCGAAAGATTTGTGTAAGTAGAAATTTAAACCCTTATCTCAATAGAGTTTGTGTAGCATTTGCCATTGTGGCGATACAAAACAATAGATCAGTTTTGTAGCTTAATGATACTAGCACAAGAACTTGCCAGGAGGCGATTTTTGATAAAGTAACATCAATTCTCTAATCTACACACAGACACTGTACAACCTCTGGACATTGTCAGCAATGTGGGTCTCGGAGAGAAATTGTACAACGTAGCAATGGTGAGTTAGTCAAACATCATGGATGAGGGTTTACTATCTTTTTGATCTATTGATTTTGCGAGCCTACTACTAAACCGCCAACGAGCCGTGTGAAGAACACGTGTACGTATTGCAAACGACCTACCTCACAACGAATCAAAATGTCTCCCATTTTATGTAGTGCCTAATCGTGCGGCTATTGCACTTTCTCGGTATGCGTGCCGGCAGCTTTCAAACTAATACACCAGGCACTCTGGAGGATTTCACCAACATGAAAGGTGTCCCGGAAACAAACGAGGCCCGTTGTTTGGATTGGTATTGCATTCTGTAGAACTATGCCCATTTGTTCATTAGCGGTTAAGGGCCATGGTTCGAAGGTGCACTGTACCAACGTTCTAACTCAGACTACCATGCATACGGGACTATACGTCGCGAGTTTTGCAAACTGCCGTGTGCAATCCGAAAGTAAAATCCCACAAACCATCAACTTCACACTCAAGTGGGTAAAGACAAAGCGTTGGTATTTATTATACCTACCAAAGTTTAACTGGTGCGCATCGTTATCTCTGCAGCGCTACTGGCGTAGCGTCACTTCCACCGAATTATCCCGAAGGTATACATCAGATATGTGTTGAGAGAATGTTGGCAACATTGCTTTTGTATTCTTCATAACCCCCTGCGTAGTAACACCTTCTACTACTGCCAAATCTTTCGAACCAGTAAAACCATTTACGGTTTGACGTTCTGCGCAATATTGAAGTCATCCAACGACATGATGTATGCTAGTTCCCCGAGCTCGATGCAGCAATCTTTGTCATTGTAAGTAATTAACCCTACTTTTACTGCTCCAAACTATTGCCCACCCAGTTCCCAGAACTAATGGACATAAAACTTCTGCAATCTATTTGGGGTTTCTTTGGACCAACTTCACTCTTCCTGACCTTTCTCCTCTACGTTAGCGCTGCCCTGGTCTTGATGGTTCCTGATTTATGTCCTCCAAAAACTAACACAATATTAAAAAGATGTACGATGGTATGAGGAGGGTGCCACACATATTGCTCAGCACGGCCTCGCTATGAAATACGGACTAGTTTCACCCTGTTGTCTAACACGGCCGATAAACAATACCAGGAAATGCTTTTACTTTCTGTGAGAAGGAAAAACAATAATCGGTGAAATTATGCCACTGTCATCGTTTATCACACACAAACAAAATCGATACACGCAAGAGGAAAGGGGAAGAGCGTGGTGTCGTAGTGCACGCGCCAGGAAATGGACCAACCGATTAGAGCCGTACACAGCTCGGCGGCAAAGTCCTTCGGCAGCATCCTGTGTATGTGGCGGTTTCTTTTTCTTCCTTTTGTGCTCCCTGTCAAAAACACAGACAATGTTCACCTTCTATTAATATAATCAATCCTGCTGATACCAATTTTTCCCGAGCCGGAGATCTCGACATACAAATCGACCATTTACGCTGTCAGCCTTTCAAAAACGCTACTGGAACATCTTCCCGTTAAAGTAGTTTCGGAAAAAAGAGGCTCTTTAACGTATGGACCTCAGCACCATCAGCTCGTGATGACCTTTTTTCCTAGGTTTTATTTTTTTGTTTTTGTGTATGCCCGCTCAGCTGTGTAAAAGCTGGTGCGCTGATGATGATCTTAAAAAGCTGTTTCCTAGAATGTCTATGCCTGCTCACATGTCATACGGTATTAAGATTCGGTGCGAACATGTAACATGGGCCGATAAATAAGATTTTTCGCGGAACTATCGACCAAACACACTCAGCACACCTACTTCAACGAGTGTTCGGCAAGGAACTCGCCCTTCCGTAACGTAATGTACGGTAAAAGCTTAGGTTTTTTTTTGTTATGTGGGTCAATTCAATGGTTTCACTTAACGGTGCGCCCCTGTTGGATGTTGGAAAAATGTCGTAACGTGTCGAAAAGTGTCCTCACCACACAGATTGCTTGTGCTTTGATTCATCTTTGCTAAATTTTGGACAAGTGCTTCAAGGTATTGATTTTTTAAATTGCTTTTGACATAGTGCCATGGACCAATAAACGTAGTCATTGCTTTTTTGCTTCCTCCAACTACTCTACGTGCTATTCAGGAATTTAGTTCACGTAGGAAAAGCGAAAACACAACACCTCCGAAACACATTCATCTACATATTTTAATGGAGTTCGATCGTTGGACTGTTTTTTTTATATTTTCGTTTATCTTTTGTGAAAATTCTTTACGAACCATGCCCAGACAATGGCAATCGAATCTCTCGGGAGAGAGTGCTCTTTTATTAATGCACCTTGTCTATTCAGCTTTTGCGAGTTTTCCAACCGTACAGACAGATTTTGACTCATCACACAATGACCAGCGAAAGCTTTCGTGGAATTTTGTTTCTTCCTTTTTACGAGCAATTTTACCACCGAAATAGGTAAAAGAGTCGTGGTAGTCGTGTTTTTTTTTGTTTGCTGTTGCTGTTTTTCATTCTTCATTAAAGGCACACAACCGTTAAAGGACGGACGAACGTTTGCTTATACTCTAGAGCAAAAGGATACTAGAAACGTACAAACAGGACTCTTTTAATAATAAAAAAAAACAGCAAAGACGAACACTCTAAACGATCAACACATTAATCAAAATAGTCAATTCGCAAACGTCATTGAGCGAGTGGTCCTTACTGTATAGCTACCTACTGCCAACAGGAGTGCGTACTCGATGGTTTGAAAAAGTTGCTAGACGGCGTTTTCAAGAAAAAGGAGTTTTATTTTTGCCAGCCAGTTACCAATAAATCGCACATTTAACGTCATCCGACCTGAACGAAATTGAACGTCATAATGATCTCCTTACCGGTTCCGTTTTCCGGCGAAGCAATTGATTTCATCGTACAATATTCGCTGTGACATCAAAAGCAGATGCTCGTGGAATGCCTTACAATCGAAACCTTTTGAAGGGGTTTCCTTGTACGACACGCGGTAGTATATTACCCGAGGTACTGTGTAATTTTTGTAACAAATTCCAAAAAATTGCAAACATCCTTATAATGATGTAATTCTCTTAGAAGCGCCTCTGCGATTCACCATTGTTTTCTAAGATGAAAGGGTAAAGCAGTGTATTGCCGATGTGGAAATAATCTAGAAAGCATCAATTGTGAATGTTGTATCCCTCCGTCTCGAAGTCTTTAATCAGCAAACGTTTTGGCTGGTTCAAGCCCGCTGGCGGGTTCCTCCCAAAATCTGAGAACTTCTTTGTAGTAGTTCGTTATGTATGCTAGAACTTGTGCTAACAATAGAAAATTTTCTGGAGAATATTTGCCGTTTTTTGGCGCGAGGTACGCTCGAGAATCCCTGCCGGAAGGACTCAAATTAAGTCTTCTCGTTCCACTTTCATAATTACCACCCTGCGCCCTTCACATTCCGCTGGAAATTGAGTGATGTTCGAGATGAAAATTAAAATGCTTTCCTCACCTTCGGCCAAGGGAGGATGGGGGGGTGAGAATTTCCGCTGGAGAAGCTAATTTTATTTCGACCTGTTCGGGAAGATGCTGCTGCTGTGTGTGTGTGTGTGTCTATCCATTGTGAGCCTCCCCGTAATTGGCCTCTGCCGTTAATTGCTACTTTAGGACAGAATGTTTCGGAACCTGGTTCACCTGGACGAAGATCTTTCTACCATTGGTTTGGTTCCTAAAGTTGTCGCCTTCGTTTAACTGTAGCACTGAAAAAGCTATGAGTATACGTTCTATGGAACTTTAGTCATAAATAATCTGCTTTAGAAATTAATGCAATTAATACGGTTCGAACTTTAACCTTCCCTTTGTACGATTTTGATAGGCAAAAAAGGAGTTCAGTTGAACAAGGCCCTGGAGTTCAGAATTCAAAAGTAAATGTATTTCATTTTGAAGTGCATCAAACAGCAAACGTGATTACTTTATGTACCTCAGGCTAGCAAAAGAGTTGGTTGAAGATTTAAATGTAACCAAACTGTACCGTCCGTCCTGCCTGGATGCATAATTCAGCACTCCCTTATGTGCCCAGCGGTCCGTGGAGTTCGGAAATGAAAAGAACAAAGAGCAGTCAGGAATTTGGAAACAACCTGAGTAAGGCCAGAAGCGCACAAGAGAGTGAGATTTTTATCGCTCTTCGTTTCCCCCGAAGGTATGCGTCCTTTTTTTTTTTTTTTTTTGTTACAGCTGGTCCTCACAAGTCTTAAAAAGGCGATTCCCTCCTGTGTGCACGTTTCATTCGCGTCTGCCTGGGGAATAGTTTTTTTATTTTCGGTTTCTTCAGCCACATAGTTCATTCTACGTTTGTCTAGGACGTACAGAGCTACCACTTTTTACGTCTGTGTTTTTGCAAGATTTCTCACCGTGGATTATTTCTCCAACAAGAATGTCTGCAAGAAGTTCAACAAAACCCAGTGCTTCGTTAAGGTAACCTCACACACACTCGATGGAGATGGACCTAAACGTTCCCTCCTCTTCGTCAGTTCGCCTTTAGCAACTACACATTTCCTAAGGCTCAACCCCTCGGGGGCTGGTCGTTTAATATCCGCTGCGATGGGAATCTCGCGAAACCCCCCAAGAACGGCGATCGTGTTAACAGGCCAGCAGCCAGCCAGTGCGGACATTGGCTGCAACGGAAATCAAAAGTAAAACTGGTAATACAATAAACGAAACAGGAGAACTCGTGGACTCTCCGGTGTGTGCGAATATCCAATCGTTAGTCTGTAAGTGTCGTTTTCCGAGTCCCTTTCCGCAAAAACCCGTTTCGATGTGAAGCATTTTGGAGCGACGTTGAAGTTGACGAAAAAAAGCAAGTGAGGAAGAAGTACGTCTATCGCTTTTAGGATCTTCCCCATTCGCGAACGATACGCTTCGACCGATCCGACTTTGGTGGACGCGATCATCGGTTAGATATGTTTATTGCTTTATTCGTTTGCAAACACCCTCTTCCCTCTACCTAACCCACCTGCAGAACAGTTCGAGTACGAGCAGCTCCTAACGCTGACCAGAAACTGCGCATTCCAACGTCTCTCCTTCAGAAGATGTATCATTATCCATTCTAAACCAACCTTTTTTTTTCTCGAAATGTTGCTTGGAGGTTTTTTGCTGTTGTTTGTCGTACATTTTGCAAATAACGAATGTTTTGTTGAAATCAGTATCAAATTACATGCATAACCATTTCCCACAGGAGAGATGATGGCATCCATCGATAAGGGGAATTTATTACACTCTGAAAGATGGTGCTGGATACAGAGACCAACAACAATCTCACAAATTAAAGACCGGGAACACATGTATGCGGCATTGGCCAAATTCACTTCGATTGTTTACCATTTACGTCTCTAGTCTACTTTACTTTAACATCGCCACAGATGTTTCTCGACGGGGTGAGTGAGTGAGTTTTCTAATTATGCTTCTTCTATGATACTGGATCCGGATGGTTTTCCATGTACTGGAGGAAGCGAACGTCGTTTCATTCGGTAATTGCCAGTTATCACATCTGTGTGCACAGAAACGGGAAGATATAGATATGTTTGGTGACATTCTGCCTGAGGGAATATCTGAATGCGATTAGGATTCGTAGTCTGATTTAAAGGTTAATGCTAACGAATACTTTTATGTTTCCTTGCTTTATGTTTGACGTAAAATGTACAAACGTTTGCTTTAGCAGACGCATCGCAAACAAGCAATACGGGCGAGAGAGTACACGATGAATACTAAAACTTCCAGCCTAGTTCAATTGTAATTCTGCTCCCGTATTCCTGTTGCTATTGATATATTTATATTTTCTAACACTCCTCCTTGTTTCCTTTTTTTCATCCCCTTTTCTCTCTAGGTAAGTTCCATTCACAAGAATCAAATGGTGTTTAGGTGGCGTGAGCATCGTAAAAAGCTTAAGAAAACTTCAATGCGTACATTGGAGCGCCACGCTCCAAGTAATCGCTCCTCTGCACGATTCCAACCGTACCCGACAAAGATGGTTTTATTTAAAATTCAAAATCCATTCCCTGCTCGTAAATAGTCGATTATTGGATCGGGCTTGAAAAATCTCGTACACCAGTCTCGTCGAGTGCGGGGTGAGAAAGTATGGGAAAAATCTAATCAACGCACAAATTGGCCCCCCGAGAAAACCACCTAGAAAGCGGGGATCCGTCGGAGACGACGGCTCGTATCGGTAAGGTTAGAAAATAGGTGTCGGTGGGCTCGGAGTGTTTTGCTGTTTCGGCTTCAGTAAACAAAGCAACATCATTAGACGCAAGCGTCTGGCGAATGAATTGAGGTGGTCAAAGCGAGCTGCTTGGTCGTTTCCAGGAATCTAAATGTCATGATAGATCGAACGGTGTCGGTCAGCAATCTTGGGTAGATACACTGTGCTTACATCTATTGTAGGATATTCGTGTAACTAACTGGGTTCTTTTCAATATTATAAATTTTTTCACGCGAAAAAATCTAATAAAAACCCAACCGAAATTTTTGAAGACATTTTTGACACTATCCTATTTCCCCCAAACAGAGTTTTCATTTGATTATCACTTTCAAAACAGACTTTCGCTCTCCTTGATGCCAGATTCCTTTATCCTTTTTTTGCTACCAGAAGACCTTAAAGCACTTCCTTTTTCGTAAATAATTATCAATCCGTATCCGGTGACGATCCTTATCCCTCAGAAGGAAGGTTTTCCCTGCAAAAAGTCTAATCAACACAGCTGCTGGTTTTGTTAAAGCAAATTTCTTCTCATCCTTTAAATGATTTTTGTTGGTATCCTTTATGAAGAAAGACTGAAACTCTCATAAGATGCTCTAGACCTAGAGATACACACAGATACTTTCGCACAATCAAATTAAGGTTAGGGTATATCACTGTGTGGCTACGAAAAGATTGCTCGGTGTGTCTAAATAACTTTGAAAGAACAATCATGATAAGCAAAACCGGAGCCAGTTAATTGTTACTGCCTAAGGTTTCCACTAAACTGCTGCCATAGCTTTCCATTTCAAAGCCACAAGCATTATGAAATGCTCCATTTATATCTTCTCCAACAGTATCAGCCCGGGAAATAGCACACACCAACTTCAAATGAGACAAAACCAGATGAAAAATATTAAAGCACTTCATCATCGTCCGCACGGCATACGTCCTCCCTTTATATCACACGCGTCTCTGCGGGCTGACGTCAAAGTCGGAAACTTTATCTTGCGACATGTGGACTGCCCTTTCATCCAATGTTGCGTACCCATGATGTAACTGACCAGTTGTTGCAAAGTTTTTCTCCCTCTTTCTCGTTACTCTTTAGCTTCCATTCGAAAGCTACCACTTTACTCGTGTTTCCAGTCCTGGCAGTGTGACGTGTGAACCACTATTATTATGAGGACCGTAAAGAATATCCTTGCGAGACATTCCACCGGACCTAACACGGTTCCATGTATGATTAAAGTGTGTAAGCTACACAGTTGAAACCGTACATTGCACTTGTTCCCTCGTTCCTAGAAACGGGTAGTTAGGAACAGGGTCAAATCTAATCTAACTATCCCTCTTTTCATCTAATGTTCAGTGTCACGGTGCGCAATGTGCTGTGTGCAACAAATGGAGAAGTTGATTGAGATTAGTTGGTAAATTTCATAGGAAAAAACTGGTGGTTATTTGCATATCAAACGAATTAGTTGGAATTTTGAGGAAAGATCATTAGCACCGAGTTCTTACAGAGCAAACTGTTCTGTTCAAACCTGTGTTTACCGTCAGGAGTAGTGTGATCAAGTCGCTGAACCTCAGCTAAATTTTATGAGCAGTAGGAAGCGAATCTCGTAAACATAAAAATAAGTTTTCTTATCTCGAATGATTAAGATTATTCCCTCTAACGGTAGCTTTACACAGTATGGCTCTAAGTATAACACAGTAGCAGTAGTAACACTAAATGACTCTTTACACTAATAATGGTCATGATTACCTCGTACTGAATGTGACAACTACGGCACTAACCTCATCGTGCCGCTATCTTTCTGATAAAGTCATAACATTTGTACAGTTGCAGTTCTTCCATATTTCTACAAGTTACGTTACAACACCACACCCGATTGCCTTTCCGATTTCGATTGCAATTGTTGACATTAGTACTCCACATACACATAAAAACGGTTCCCCACTGTGATATCTTCCACTCGAAGGAAACATGTTTTCATCCTACTGCAAGTAAAATGTCCTGACTCTTCTGCACCCCGCTTGGATCCTTCCTTCCTGTAGACACCCTTCTCCTGTTGCACGATAAAATGCGACGAATAAATTTCACTCACTTCTTGCTAGAAGTTCACTCTCTCTCTCTTTCTCTCTTCTAAAGGGTCAATTGGTATGCTTACCCCTTTCTGCTTTGGTACAGCAAATGTTTCTGGTTACGCGTCTTCTTTGCGGCAGTTTGTTTAAAATCTCACCACTTACGGACTGGAAACAGTAAGGAACACCAACCACTGTACTCACGAATTTCTACTCCGGCGTGAGAGAGAATGAGTGAGGGAGTGGAAAGCTTTGTACAAAAAAGTGGTTACGAATAGTTGTTGTTTTTACGTTTCATTTCTTCTGCACGGATCGATGCACGGCTGGCATTGGCGCCACCGAACTGAGGGACTTTTCCAGCGGAAGCAGTCACATTCCACCAACGCTGCTGAAGCTTTCGTACGTGTCCAGATGCATCTTCTTGATGTCCGGGTTGAGTTCTTGTTTTTTTTTTTTTGTCGATGCTATGCAAGTCTCGAGCTACATTTGCGAATACCCGACAACCTGCTACTTATCAAGAATGTTTCTTCCTCATGGTGTAGGTATTTCTTCTGCTTTTGAATATTTCAGCAGCTTTTCGCATTTGCTGTTACACAATGATCCTGCTTCCTTCCTGAATGTGGTGTGCGTAGCTCAAGTCAAACTAGTTTGGCGCGTACCCGCCGTTCATCGCCTTTGCGCGGGCACCGCAGGTGATTGATGTAAGCGACGAGTTATTTGTTCGAATAATTTCTCTAGATCCGATGCGATGCTACCCGGGGGGTGGTCGTAAGATTCACTTCTCTCACCTGGCCTGTTGGTTTATTCTTATGGGCTTACGTATGCTACCACTTCTGTTCATTCCGGCACCTCATTGATATTCAGTGCACGCAACTTCACACTAAACCCTCACCGACCAACGAACCGTCAGCGATGGCATTTAATCAACGTGAACGAAGCCACGACGACGGTTTTGCGGGAAAAGGTGCTGAAAGAAATTAAAATTAACGAGTCCCGAGCGACCGTGCCGGGCGAGCTGCTGCTGCTGCTGCTGCTGCTGTGTCCGCACAACATGGCACCTGGTAATTGCCTAGAAGATCCGTGCTCACCTGTCATGATGCCCCGGTCTCTGCGAAAGGGAGAGCTACCGGCAGCCCGTCGTATCTCTCAACTGGCGACTGCTGATTGTTCCGTAAAAGCGTTTAGCGAAGATCCACCATAACATTAGCAGCTCT
>KB694723.1:0-12252 GCA_000349165.1 Anopheles christyi | reverse complement strand
TTTATCTGGTTTAATAACCCCAATTATCGATCCATCTAATATTATGCAAAGCTTATCGTAATGTCCCCATCATAATCCATCATCTGTAACATCGAGCTGATTTAAAGTTGTAAAAGGAAATTACTGTGATGTTTGTTTCAAACCATACGCATTAAAATAAAATTTCCAACCGAACAACATGTTTGGCATCTTCCAATAGACCTATTTAAATAACATTCATGGACTACTAAGCGTTTTCTGTTGCGTTATACTACAGCATAATGCGGCAGTAAAATGATAAATAATTTTTGTAAATTTACACAAACCAAAGGCAATGTTTCTTGAAACATAAAATCAAACGCGCATCCTAACGCATCCAAACACAGACCTGGCTTTGATCGAGACAACCTTTCCACCGACAGGCATATTTTCTTTGACGTAAATAGGCCCGTAAACCGTATTGTCCCACACCGGCGGATTATTGGCCCGATCGACGACATCGATCTGCACCTCGACCGTCCGCGACAGTGGCGGATATCCTTTGTCTTGGGCCATCGCCTCGAGTTTGTACGTTTCGCGCTACAAACGTGGCCGTGTAGTGCGCAGTTTCATGTTATGCAGGATGATTTCGTTGTAAAATTTTAGTTCGGGACAGATCGAGCAGTAAGACAAAAAACAATATGGTTTGTGTGCGTGAAAGGGAGACGGAGTTTGTTTTTTTGTTTTATAAAAGGGAAAGGAGGGGGGGTTTTTCCAAACAAAAAAATTACAAAAATGGTTTGCATCCGGTGCGAGTTGAAACAAAAACAAAAAAAACACGCACAAAAAATACAGCAGTACAACACGCAATGGCAAAACATTTGGTGACAAAATGGTAAAAAACAACCAAAACGCCAGACGAACCCCAAATATCATAGACGAAAAATGTTGGTCAACATTTTTTTAACAAAACAAGGTGTACATAAATTGCACAGACAAAAATGAATTTAACACAAATGTAACCCGTTCGAAATGCAGTTATGAAGTGAATTCCAAAAATGAAAAAAAAGTACAATGATGTGAAAAATACAGACGGCAGCGAAAACAGTAAAATAGAATAAAACAAGTGCACAAGAAAAGTGCAACATTAGTGTAGCATGTGTGGTTCAACGGAATGCAAAAAAAAAGATACAACAATCAAAATCACAAAATCATGTACACATAATTCCGCAACATGAATTGAATTGAACAATTTTACAAACGACACGAATACGGTAAAGCAAAGAGCAGCAGATGAACAAAAAAGATGAGCATCAATCGCATATTCGTGACGATGTAATGGTTGGTAGGGAAAGGGCACACACACACATACAAAAAGAGCGAAAAATTATTTTGATATCGATCCGCGTTTGTGAAGTTGTTTGCAATTTAATGTCGAAATCGTTGTCCGTGTTTTATTTTGAAGAAAAAATCACCGTCCAGCGTCGCAAAAATCACGGTACGCCCGTGCGTGTTATTTCGTAGCAAAAAAGAGAAAAAAGAGAAAGAGAGAAAAAGAGAGAAAAAGAGAGAGAAAGAGCAAAAAACAAATTCGGTGATCAAAAATCAGTTCACTCCATTATGCCCGTCCAGGTGGGGCCGCGTAGGTTCCGTTGCATTGCTGTAGTTAGGGCAAGGGGGGTTTGTTTGTTTTGTTTTGTACGATAGAAAAAGGTAAGGAATTATAGATAGACTCATCCTGCTGTAGGACGAAATGTTCTTTGTGAAAAAAAAAAAATCTTTCGTTTCGAATGATTTACAAAATATATTCGCCGGAAAAATGATTGCATTCGATGTTCGCGGGCCGCAAAGAAGCAAACTGACAAAACATACCTGCTTTTTTGCACTCAAAAAATGTGATTGCTTTTAAAACGTCCGATAAATCACCTAAAGCTACATTGAACCGTCGACACATTACTTGTGGGAGCGAGAACGAACGAGAGAAAATCCATTGAAACAAAGGCATTGTCAAACAAAATATGTACTACGACAAAAAAAAATTATAACACTTTCAGAACGAGAATTATAATCCGTCGTCTTATAACTGAACATAGGAAACCCCGAAATTGTTTAACAGTATGATGTATCCGTCCTTTTTTTTTGTTTCTCACGTATACATAAAAAAATAATGTTGTTTCAAATATGCATCAACAGGTGGTGGAAATAGTCTCGATTCGATCACACCGAGTGCAACACTCGCTGGATCGCTAGCCGGATAATGTCGATGACAGTTTCGCTGTTTAAAACGTTTTACAAATTTACTTTTCATTTAATATAATTGACATATAGTAAAATATAATGATATATAATATAAATGTTTACAATAATGCTTATTTATATATATATATAATTGTATAGTTATTTAGTGTTTTACGATGAACCAGCTGCACAATGGTTGTACGTGCAAAATGTTTTCATCAAAAATATAGGTCAAAAACATGTTCCACGAGTTCAATCCATCGTCTGTGCACCAGATTCGGTTGGATGTTATTTCAAGCTAGCTTCAGTGTCAAGCCTCGTGTTTGCTGGAGTCGGACGAGGCTTGTCGCGTTTAGCACATTTCCCCTCCAGTAAACACGGGCACATGCGCACATCGCATGTTCTAAAACGTTCTAAAAACAGTCGCTCTTAGAAACGCTTCGAAATGGGATGAACGTGTGTTATGTGCCTGCATCCTAAAGGATACGGGGGGTTAGGAATAGTTTTAGTATAAATGTTCGTACAATAACAGTGCGCGAAAGTTCATTAATGAGGGGCTTAGTAGCATTACAACAGTGCGGTGCAGCTTACGGAGCTAAGTTACTGGTGAGGTTTTTTTTATTACGTTAACTATTCTGGCAGCACCGGAATCCATTTGTATACCAACCTTGCTTTCACCGATGTGACTACCGTACCGACAGTGACATTTTCCCTAATGTGAATGGGGCCATATATAGTGCGATCCCAGATCGGTGGCTTATTGTTCCGATCGACCACATCGAGCTCTACGTCCACGTCGGCAGTGGACGGCGGATCACCTCTATCCGAGGCGTATACTTTCAGCCGGTATCGTTCACGCTGCCGGGATTTTTCGCCAAACAAAGAAAAAGGGAGGCAAACAGGGGACGCGACCCACGAGTTGCATCCGAAAGATGAATTTGATTTGTTTAGATCATTACAATTCATTGCCACGAACGTGTCAGTCAGTTTTTTGTATAGTTTACGTTTTTTGTTTGTTTGTTTTGGCATAGATTGGATATGAATTAGGCAGTGCGTAAATGGACGAGTTAACGTTTAGGGTGATGGGTGTTGAAAATAATTCATTTGTACAACCAACCAAATCAACGCCACACATCAAGCCGGATCGACACCGACAAATACGCCGAACAGCATACGACCAGAAAACCAAAGCGAACGGAATATGAAAATAAAGAAAGAAAAAACAACAAAAGAGAAATAAAACATTTATTAAAACAAATCGATAACAATACAAAGGGATAATAATAACACAGACAGCAAAGTATTATTGATTCACAATTCTACAAGATGTTTGTATCAATATAAGAGGTTAACTAACAACATAAAAAAGCAGACTGTGTAACTGGATTGATGAAATGGGAGTTCGAAAGGGGATGTTCGAAAAACATTAAGGGAAACTTATACTGTGTAACGATAATGTGTCTTTGCTAAACCGTTACTAAAACTAACGGAATTGATTGCAGGAGCGTTACGCTTTGTTGTGAGCGCCACCTATTGGTAGCTAGCCGAAATGCATTGTGTGTGTCGTTTTTATTTTTAAAATTTTGCAAATTTAAACATTGTTTTAAAAATGAGGTAAATCAGGAAAAATCTACTATGTTAGTTTAAAAATATGATATTAAAAACAAAATGTTGTTTAACAGTAATAAATATAGGTTTTTTAGGCTTTTGGATAATTTTTCGATGCGAATTCATCGTACAATCGTAAGCTTACACAGATCATCATTCACATGTTATACGGGATGGTTTAGGAGTGCAATGTGTTGATTTTTTTTTCACTATAGAATGATTAAATGGGGCTTAAGGGTGAGTACTGAGTTACCAATGATGTGCCGGAAATGTAGTTCACTACTACTTTTTTTACCAAACAGAACTATACCGAATCTCAAGCTGCAGATATTATTAGAGGACGGACATAGCGATACAAGCTCTGTAAGTGCTTAACAACGCTGTGGACTGACACTGACGCGTGCTACTTACGGAGTAGCAACCCTGCAACCCAGCAAAGGGCGGTTTTGCATACCGAGCAGACCGAGATATTGCAATCGCAGAGTTATGAATTCGATTGTACACGAGGAAACGAGGCATATCCAGTAAAAATAAACGAAAAAGAGAAAATAAAATTACAAACATTCAGTAAGAACTCATCGAACCAAGTACCATTTAACAGTGCAGTTGAAACGAAAGATTTAAAGTTCAAATAAACTGAAGAGGGCTATAGAGAGTAATACAAAATAATTGTTTGGTCTTATGTTAATCCATTAAACACTTCACTTTCACCTCACTACTTGCTTGTCATAACGGAAAATAGGGTTTAAACATTCTTGAAGCAATTGCAAAAACATGAAGCAAATCGTGCCAATCCGCTTTGCTCCATGTTCACAGCAACAACGGTTTGATTGCAGTTTTTATCTTGCTTTACATATTTCAAAGCAGTACAGATGAAAGAAACATAAAAGAAGGATACTTTCATGCAAGGAAAGGTGTGTGTTTATGGTGGTGATTCAGGACGAACGAAAAGTCAAGCATTCCAAAAGTCAACCGACCTATCTTTAGTTCAAAAATCATACGCAACCCAAAACGATTGTTAAAACGCATCGAAAATATAAAACAAAACAAAATGGCAAGATCTACAAAACCTAGGCTTCAAATGGTTGATGGTGATGTTGCTCATGTTGGGGTCTGTAGGTGTGACATGTTTAACTTTATTGTTGTTGAGTTATGGAGAGAAAGATGAACAAAAACGATAAACATGTTGCTGTGTACTTAAAAGTGATTTTCAGTACACTTTCTAATATTACTCTCACCACAACTAAAAGTCAAAAACAAAACAACCAAGGGAAGAAAAATCCAATTTACTCATACAAAAAACTTAGACTGAGTAGATCGTTTCCGAAAAATTGGCGACACGGTGTTGGCGAATGATCAAAAACATTATCAAGAAGAAAAAAGGATAGCGCGCTTATTCTTGTTTTTTTTTTCATTTCCTTTTCTTCACTCTCCCATATCAGCACATCGCGAAAATGTCACTTGTAATTGTAATTTTTTTACCTCCGTACTGGTAGTTTTATGTATTTTTGTTTTGCATCGCTTGCATTTCTAGCAAAGTTTGGGAATTAAAATCAAAATCTCAAAAACGTATTCCACATTACTGCTAGTAAATTGTTAATCCGCTAAAAAAAACCATCACTGCCGAGGTTCCTCCGTGAAAAGTAAATGGCATGGTGGTAAATGGTCTTTAGAGCAGGTTGAGAAAAGTACGATTTGATGGACCATCCTGAAGACTTTATTTCAGTTTGCGGAGATAGTGTTGCTAAAATATTTAAAACAAAAACGTCACCCTTATCTGCACCCGTACGCTGCCCCACAACCGACCAAAAGTGTACCAAAACATCAAAAATGTTTTATTTTATTTTGGATGCTCATCTTGGTTGTGAACGTAGGGTGGGAAAAATAATCACTCCACAACGAGGAATTTAAAAGGGTACAACACGCAATATTACATCAGTGTGTCGGTACCGTTGAAAATTCTTCGTTCGTAGAACGTTTTAAATCGAACGTACCAAAAAATTATCGAGTGTTTTAACAGACTATTTTCAAACACACACATACACACAACTCAAGATGAACTGTGATACAGAACGGAATACGTGCTGCGGATTACGGTGCCGTAGAGTGGTGCTTCATTCACGCAATGGTGCACGTGTTTCCAAACACACTGAATAATGCATATGCTTACACTAATATAAAGAGATACTGTATGTTCATTTAGTTTGTGCACTCAAAAGAACGAAAGTTGTAGCGCTAGGGATAAATAGTATGACACACCAACAGAAAGCTAACAAGTACTCAGGTGCAGGTGGAAACCATACGGATATATACTGGTGCATAACGAGCTTTGGTACTTCTCCTCGTTACGGATTGTACGCGGTGCAGTTGACTGAAAGAACAGAATATTTGCATTCGTGAACATAATTTCTATGAAAACAATAAAAACAATAAATTCAACATTGTGCTGCGAGAAGAGATCGAGCCATCTTCATCCATTGTGTCGCTCGTCGCGAGCTGACGGTTTAGCTGAACACATACGGGCGGGCGCGCTGATCGACCGGTAAGCAAGAAGATGTCTAAATCTCGTACAAACTGGCAACTGAAAATGTAACTGGTGCGGTAAATAGCTGAAATAAGCTTCTATCGGCAATTGGAAGCTTTCGTAAATTAATGAATCACAAATCACAATTATACATTGGAAGGACAAGCGAATGATAGATGATGAATGATCCAAAAAATAACTCACAAGCGATATGGGATCTTTTGAGTTAAGGTATCATTGTTTTAAACGCATGATGTGAAACGTGATGTAATTAGAATATTTCGCATATTCCCTTTTTACATAAGTTTACCATCAGAATCTACCATTCCTTTGTCCATTGATAGGTTTAAAACAAATTATTTATATATATTGACATAGTTGTACATTCAACCATTATCCCGGTAAAATAATAAAATTTGTCAAACGAAATAGAAAAAAACATTACGTAACAATACGGTGCAGTTTAACGATAACCAAATCAATTAAAACAAGTTCAGATACAAACGAAAACAGAAACAAACAAAAAACGATATTTCATTAGCATCGCAGAAATACGAGAGAAAACAGAACGATTTTCGACTGAAATTTAAATATTTTCTCTCTTTCTCTCACTCCCTACCTATTCACGTCAGTGGCGACCCATGCATAGCATAGTAAGGGGCGTAATTAGAAATGTAGATTTGCAACAACATGTCACCATTTTCGATACATGAGATGTTGGTATAACTATCGTGTACTATTCATTTTCATAATTTATCTGCGGCAGCCATATTTCAAGAAAATCTTCTAGAAAAACAACGGACTGTACTCAACTCGATACTCAACTTTCGCTACTGTTCGAAGCAATCTCTTTCCGGATCTCACAAATGCACTGAGTATTGCATAGAATTTGCAAACCAAGTACCGTCTAATGTTCTGGACATCATTAATGGAGGAAAGGGAAAGTGTAACCGGGAGACGGGGAAGTTATGGGGTAATCGACTCATCGATGTACGTGTCTAATCGAATCAAAGAATACTTACGTCGAGCGGTTTCTTTAACACAATCCAACCGGATTCCGGTTGAATTTCGAAATACTCTAAATCGTTCGGGCTGTGCGGAGCGCTTAGTGTATACACGATGGCACCATTATTATCTGCATCTTCATCGGAAGCGGATACGCGTAGAATGTTTGTCCCGATGCTTGCATCTTGTTTCACGTTTTCAACATATTTCTAAAAATATATCAATGATAAAAAATCATTAATTTTAAGGTTCTCCAACAACAGTATAATTCTAGGTAACTAACCTGTCGATCGAACAACGGTGGATTGTCGTTTACGTCCGTGATTTCTACCGTGAAGGAACAGACACCTTCCAGGCTGGGTTCACCCTGATCGGTTGCTTTCACCGTGACGGAAACAAACTTGCCATCATCGCCTTCACGATCAAACACTTTGTTCGTGGACACTTCACCCGTTTCTTCATCCACGGTGAACTTGGTGCCCTTTTGATTAGGCTGCTGCACAATCGAGTATTTCACCTGAAAAGCATCAAAATAAGCAAGAATTATAATTAATTACCGTTTTAAAGATGGAAAGTAATGTCACTACTATGCCTACCTGTCCATTCACACCCTTATCCTCGTCAGTAGCCTGCACCTTAATAACAGGACTACCGTTCGGTGCACCTTCCTCCACCTTCGGGTAGTACGTGCCGCAATCCTTAAACACCGGCTTGTTGTCATTCACATCGGTGATGAACACAACGACAACAGCTGTAGATGTATGAATCGTCGCGTCACCATTGACGCAACACGACCCATCATCCATAGCTGTTACATTCAATTCATACTTGTCCCGATCGAGCGAAATCGCCTTACTGTGCAGCCGGATGACGCCCGTGATTTCCTCGATCACGAACTGGCCACTGCTCGTTCCGCCCCCGACGAAACCGAACCGCACATTGTCACCATCCTTGTCCGACGCTACCACCGTCGTCACGAGCGTGTTCGGACCAGCATTCTCGTCCACGTTCGGTGTGTACACCTGCTGGCTGAACTTTGGTTCCTCGTCGTTCTTGTTTTTCGTGTACACGCGCACGGTGGCCGTGCCAGTCTTGGCCGGTTCACCCTTGTCCTTGGCGGTTACGACAAACTCGTAGTATGCATTGTTATTATCCGCATCCAGCTGCTTGTTGTTCACGATGATACCGTTTGAATCGACGGCAAAGTGGTCATCGGATACGAGATACTCGATCTCGGCATTCGCACCCGAATCGGCATCCATCGCTTTCACCTTCAAGATGCTTGTCCCCAGCGGAATGTCTTCATCGACGTTATGTGCCTGATAGTCGGGCAGCTCGAACTTTGGCGCATTATCGTTTACATCCGTAACGCGAATTGTAAGCTATAGAATATATAAAAGTCGGGAAAAAATGGATTAGTTAGAGTGGACCCGTCTTTAGCATGCCGTTATTTCCCGTTTCGTTTCACAACTCACCTCAACGGAGGTGGAAAAACCACCCGAATCTTCTGTTGCGGTAACGACCAGCGAGTATACGTGCGGTTGACGCAGATCCTCAAAATCTAGCTCCTTCGCTAACTTCACAATGCCTGAGGTAGGTCCAATATTGAACGTTCCAGCTCCCTGGCCTTGTGCTTTAAGTGTGTATCGAATCTCCCGATCAGCGAACGATTTTGCCTTCACGGAAATGATGCTGCAAAAAGAGGAAAATCGAAATGAGCGCATTAGTGGAATGTGCACATTCCAGATGCCATTGCGCGAGGCTCGATGAATCCCTACGAAGATTTCCCCATTTTCACCACACTTACTCTGAGTCCTTTTTCTGGTTCTCTGGAATTTCCGCCTCGTAGCTTGGCATGTAGAATTGGGGCGCCCGCTTGCCACCGACAATCGATAGTCGCTCTTCCGGTGTGCTCTGGAACCGTCGGTCGTCAACCTTACCGTTCTGATCTTCCGCCTTCACGTACAGCACGTACTCCATGTCCAGCTGGAACAGATCGGTACCGCGTGTGCGCACGACACCCGAACGTTCGTCCACCTCGAACCGACCGCCGGTACGGTCACGTACGATGAAGTAATGTATGTTGTGATCGGTATCGGGATCCCGTGCCTGCAGCGTGAACACGGGGGTGTTGGGTGGAGCATTTAACTGTACCACCGCCTGCATTGGCAGGGGGCGGTTGATAAAGTATGGTGGCTCATCGTTCACATCCTTCACGTGAATTATGACACGCTGATTGTCGGTATCTATGTTGGAAAGAGCCAATGGAAAAATGTAATTAGTCTATCTTTCTATCGTTTTCGTTTGGGGAAGTAAAACACCACAGCAATACTTACATTTTAGGCCAGCTGCCAATCGAATGGTGAAAGGGATGATCGGTTGAATTTGCGGGGCCACAACATGGAAAAAATTAAAGCGAAATCATTAATTAATATCGATGAAAAATAGGTCACAGAAACTTTGTAACGTTCCCACAAGTACAGTATTTTTAACCCATTTAATGATACAAGCATGCCGGTGTTCTAATGGATGAAACGCCGCCTCCTGTAAAGGCCGGACGTAGTTCAATTCTCATCCGGACTGACCCCCCGTAGCAAGGCCTGACTGACTATCCAGCTACGTGGTAAACATAAGTCTAGAAAGCCTGTATAAGGCCGGCATGACCTCGTAGGTCGTTTACGCCAAACAAGAAGAATGATACAAGCCCAATAAATCTAGAAATATGTCTCTTTTGTACAATACATATCTACATGAAAGGAGTGCAATTATACAAATTAAGGAATGAGACAATTGAAACAAAGCAAATTATCTACTTCTCTTATACAAACACTACCTATTCCACTCTCATTCAGTAGCTGAGACGATAGCGTAAGCTTTCTTTCATGATTCAATTTCATGCGATCGATATCATATCAGAAGCTGACACAAAACGTAAGTCAAATGAAATCCGCTTCCGAGACTTTCGCAATGATATCTTTTTTTTCTCTCTCTTACCCACACCCATATCAACTGACTTCAAGTTAAAAGCAATAGCGAATCTCTTGTGAACCGGATTTATGCAAGAGGAACTCTCCACTCAAGGTCTAGGAGATGCACCGAAGAAACGCATTAAATATTCCTGGAAAATCTTTCACCCTAGTCGTGGTACACCAGACGAAGCGCACCCAGAGCACTACTACTTTGCAACTCATCTCCAATAGGAAAGTCATCTCACTGTGAAGGATTGAAGTTTGCTCTGTGCAGAACAGCACTCTGCCAGTCAAAGTTGGAGATAAAGTATGCTCAAGTGATGAGATTTACTTTCTGATAATTATCATTTAAATTGGGAAATGGCTGGTGAGGTTGGTGATAGTTCGCACCGAACTGCCATTCCCACTACATCACCGCTAACCGATCTGCTGCGCTGCTTCATACTTTTTTAGGCGGAGAAAGTGAAAAAATACCCGGAAATCATTGGACCGAAATATAATTCATCAAAATGAGTCTTCCATCTCAACAAAAGGTGTCAAAACTGCGAAGAATAAATACATATTTCCCCATTGCTATACTGTGACGCACGCGCGCCCTGGAACCATAGTTCTAAATTAATTCAATCATGTTTCTCTCTTGTGTTTTGTTTTACACCTGACCGATCACCGCATGAGACTACACAACAATCAACCAAACACTTACCCTCCCGAGCATTGTTGTTTATGCTGTTTTCCTGTGTTCGCGGGAGGATTACACGGTTTTTTGACATGTTTTCCTCATTCTCAGGCACCCCAGGCCCGCCTTTTTTTTGCTTCCCGAAAAAAAGAAAGAAGCGCACACACATTTCCCAACCTAGTTATTTCCAATCCGCCGGAACAAGCTGCCCTAGACGCTGGCAGTGAAGCGAAATGCGCTCAACTGGGACACGATCATTTCACGGGTAAGTGCCGTCCAGAGCCATCTAATGCAGGGTTATCTGCGGTGATAGATCTAATTTTTTACCGATGTTGCCACCTCTTTTTACCACCTTAACCCAGGCCGGCCACCGGTGGCCGAAATTATAACCACTTCTTTTGACCATTGACTGTTCACGGCTATTTCCCATCACCGCGTTCATGTTGGCACATTTACACGGTTGTGGACGCACTGCACACCGTCCGATCTCACGCCCTTTCCTGCTTCTTGATGGCAGACCAGACACCGAAGCAGGTTGAACTGCAGACGCGACCAGCCCGTTTCGAGTAGCTTTACTTTTATCGTGTATTGTGGCGATAATTTTATTTTCACTGATAAAATCTAATACCATTCCCACGGCAACTACTACCGGCTGGGTTTTCTCCAATAAAATAGCATCCAAACATTACGGGACGCTGCCGTCTGAGCCATCGCGACACCCTGAAACGATTTTGGAAGGCTGACAATTTCGCAAAAAAGAAGAAAAAAAAACAGGTGCCATAGCAACTAGTGATGATAAAGAGCCGTGATCCAATTTTAAAATTACTATGGCTTCCGGCCTTTGACACCGATGTTTATGGGCCATATAGAATGATTGAGCCCCGAATGACACATTAGCGAGATGGGAGATATGTAGAGCTCTTAGCTATTTAGATACATTAGTCTTTATCTGCATTTTTCTTGCGAAGGTGTATTTGGCAATATAATCGAACAAAAAAGTTGACTAACTTAAAGTACAAGGTGAGCTCCACCTTGGGCTGTATATTCCTATATTGAGGTTTGGTAATCTTTAACAGTTTGTGCTTATCGATCCTGTCCCATAAATGAACATCATTTTGAAAGGAACCATTTCGATCCCTAACAGGACACTACACACACACACACACACACACAGACACAAACACACAATGCATTCATCCAATGTATTATTTACACTAAGAAAACGAACCGCCCACACGGGAGATTCTTCCCAGTGTGTCCTGATAACAACATCA
>KB694712.1:0-12252 GCA_000349165.1 Anopheles christyi | reverse complement strand
TTCCTTTGAATGACGGCAGGTTTTTGAAGAAAAAATAAACCAGTTTAATTAGGCGAACCGAAGTGGTGTTTTCTTCATTTTTTCACTCTCATCAAGCAAAGTTGTAGCGAAATGCCAATGATGCAATCGTTGGTTGTTGCATGTACGGTGCTGCAGATGAATGGACGATGCACCGATCGTTTTGATCACCTGCATGCCAGTAGAGAGCCATACGCACCGGTTTTACTGCGAGGGCGAGAGGAAGGGGTAGGCTGAGGTCGAGTACCCTAACGTAGATAACGCTTCGGTGTCAATTGCATCGGAGTTCGGTGCGTTGTACCACACTACGGGCCACTTCGGCCACTTAACGCCCCTGTACACGACGCCAAACGGTAATGGCGGAGAGGTTCGTCGCTTATGAACGAAGTCTTTCGTTCGGAATCGGTTTGCATCATTACCATTTGTTTTTTTTTTTATCTAGAGCAGTTTTATCGCTAAAACCCCGTTCGGGTGTGTGGGCGTGTTGGGAGAGGATCTTTCACTTTCGAGGCACAAGATAAAAAAATCAACAACAAAATCATCTCTCTCTCCCACTTGCTTCAAATCGATCTGGAATGTTTTCGGATTGATCGAAAAAAGAGATTGTTTTTTATTTAAATAAATATCGTGTGTGTGAGATACGCACCTTGCTGCATTTTATCATTTGGAGCGATTTGTCGTTTGTCGGTTTTACGTAATAGACAAGCAGTCACCGTCGTTGTCGCATTCACCGCCGGTGGCCGTCCAACAGTATACATGCGACCAAGCGGTGGCTGGTAGCTTGAGTTCAAAGCCCACCTTACCAAGAACTCCAACTGGTCGATTTTATTTGGTACTTAAGTACCGAAACCCACAAACCCGACTGAGTGCAATGCGACTCAAGTGCCACCGTACGGAGAAGGTCGCCGGTTGATTACGTCTTGTTATCCCTCTTCTCCTCCGTCTTAGACTATTTCAACGATTTGTTGATATTTTTTTTGTACCTTAAACTGCCACCTTTCTTGTGAATGTCCTCGGCAGGTCCCATTAAAAGGGCAACAGGCAAACGATAGCTTCCAAGCGACAAATGATCATGCCCTCAGGGCACACGACACACAAAGTAGCCATAGCGATGTAGGTTGTGGGGGTTTTGCAGCCTGCTACGATAGAGAAGAGTAATGGTGGAAGTGTGACGAATGAAAAGACAAAAAAAGGAACGTTCGCTTGGTTCGCGCATCAATCAATGGGACTGAAAGGTACTGATGTTTGTGCTCCAGTTTTGCCTTACCGGTCTCAGGTGTGTAACGCTTCATAACGCTTCATCCGATAGGGACGATGGTTAGGCAGGAAAAGAAATGTCGGGCAATCAAGCGAACAAAAATTAAAATAAAACACACACATACACCATTTAAATCGGTGAATAGGTTGATTGTTCCAGTTCCTGATTTCGTTTGTAAAGAAAGGAGAAAGACAACCCTGGGAGTGCTGCCAATGGAGCACATACCTCTTGATTGCGCAATCCGCTGCGTAAAATAAGGGTTGGATTAGGTTGCCTTGCGCGGGCGCGACAAAAATTGAAGCAAAAAGCAACCTACCACAATGTTTCGTTCCCCATAGTCGTCGTCGTCGTCGTCGTCGTCGTCGTCGTTGCTGTGATCATAGTGATCATGCGTGATAATGTTACGCATTTATCCCTTTTACTCACTCTCCCTCTCGGTGTGATCGATTTCACTTCTCTAGTGCAGAGTAACAAAACGAACATTCTGTGGAGGGCACTGATGATGGAAAAAGGAAATTGCAATATTCGGGCCAGACAGCTTGGGCAGTAATTAAGTGAACAAAAATTGATGCACACACACAAGAAAAGCGACAGATCGCTTGTTGTTTTTTTTTCGTAAGGGGTTTTCTTCTTTCTTTTATTATATTTGTTTTGATTTCAGCCATACTATTGTAACCAGTAAAGCGATTAAAATATGGATGCACGTCCTATGTTCGCCCTGTGAACGTCACTGCGCTCGAGCATGGGAAAAAATGTTCCGTTGTTCGAAGTGTTTATATGGTTCGCCCTGTTCCATCCGTTTGGCTCTACGACACATCTCGTCTACCCCTACTTTGTTCGATTAGCTAAGAGAAGGTATTTTCTAAAACTCATATCCTACACAACGTTCCTCTACTAGCGCCACCGGCTTCATTTCTGGTGGGAAACATCTATTCTCTCTATCTCTTCTTTTTCCTCTTTCGCATGTTTATTACACTACTAGACACTAGCTGCTTGCCTATGGTCGTCACATAGTACTGCTACAGTGCGTACTGCTGAAAAGACGGTTTATAAAACAGAACTCAAATTAAAACGAACCGAAGAAGACACTGGCATCAAACTGGATTCTGCAAAACCCATTACAGCACATGGCAGCGTCTTTCCTTTCCTATACACAGTAGCAACATAAAACTCGTAATTGTTAAAAAAAAACACACACAAACAACGGAATGGAAGTATTGGAGGTTTAAAAATGTAAATGAAAGGTAATAAAAACATATTATGTACAGTGGAATGGACGGGGATAGCTTGTAAGCAGCCGTCTTCGCCGTCATTCTTTTACATGTCTGAGGAGTATTAAATGGTTGTTTCGTTTTTATCCTGCACGTTTTGGAGTGGTCGTGTGGTAACAGAATCTGAACTCCGTCACACTGCCCGTTCACCTTATGCGTTGCAAGCTGAACTCTTCATTTTTAACACATCCTTCGTACAGGAAGCTATGGTTGGTATGGACAGGGATTGCTTTTAAAAGACAGATCAATCGGTGGACTAGCAGATTTCCTTTAGCTTTACTTCTTGTCCTTGTTATAGTCGACGAATACCCGCACCACCTCACCAGAGTACTTGCGCTGTGTTGGCGTAAAGTATAGATCGGAGGAATCGGGCATGGGTCGCTGTTGTTGCTGCTGCTGCTGCTGCTGCTGCTGCGGATGCTGCTGGTGATGCGTCGATTGATGCTGATGACCATTGCCAGCATAGTGGCTACCATTGTTGCGTGACTTTCCACGACGATCCTGCGTGTAGTAGTCGTTGGTGGGGCGTGATTGCATCTCTTGATGATGTCGCTGTTGCATTTGCTGCTGCTGCTGTTGTTGCTGATGCATTGGACGTGGTAGCGAGTACGCCCGATCAGCGTACGAGGACCGATCTCCTGTACGGTCGTATCCGTGACGTGGTTGTCCGGATGGGTAAGGATAACCTGAGTTGCCATTCCGATGGGCTGGCATTGCGCTACCATCCGTACGATCTATCTCGTAGTACTGCGACTTGTTGGGAGAGTGCGACATCTGCAGGGTGGTTTGCTGACTGTTACCATTGCTGTAACCACGGTCGGATGAGCGACCCTTGTTGTGCTTCGATTCTGGTTCAAAATTATCGAAAGCGTAGTTGGTGTTGGAGGAGTAATCCTTCCACGCAGAGTTAGGGATCAGTTGGTCCTGCAACAAAACGAGAGAGCAACGGAACGAGATGTAAGGTAGTGTCATGGGATTAAGAGAGGTAATCGGCATACCTTCAATCGATTGGTTCGGCGAGTCTTAATGATTGTGCACGTTGCCTGAATGATAGCTATGAACACCAAACCAGCAATGCATCCCAGAATCAGATAAAGTCGTACACCGGCTGGCAGAATATCATATTCCTCGTTGGGAGACGATGCTTGTCCTGGAAAAGTAGATTGCCGAACAATAAGATCACAAAATTGTACAGATAGAAGAATTTGAGAATCAGCATGTCAGCCTCGATGAACTAACCTTCAAGTTGAGTAAACTCAAGATACGTTGGATCTACGGAGAAGGCCCCCACTTTTCCCGACGATAGGTTATCCACCATTAGGTTGTGCAGTGTCAACTCCAATTTCGCTGGATCATCAGCCAACGGGTTCTTGGTGCCATCCTTCTGCTCCTTATCTACCAAAATGTTCATCTTCACTACAACACTTCCATCAGCGTCCCTGTAAAAAGCGAACAAAGCATATGGAATTACAGTTCCGCTCTCTTGCCACACCACTTTTTTAATACTTACTTCTCAAAGTCTTGCACATCGGTGCGGTAAAAGCCGGTCACTTCGCGCAGCACACCGTTGAACGTGTCGGTAACAGACTTGGAAAGGTCACGATGCTCCGGTGTGCCGCTATCCGGCACCTGGAAGCCAGCGGCCAGATTTGTCAGCTTGATGGACGCACCGTAAGCGATACGATCCGGAGCCGGTGTAGCGGCCACCGTTAGCAACTGTTCGAACTGCTTTGCACACGATTTGATGCAAACGCGCGTATCCGTCACAACCGGTACCGAGGCATGCTTACCGAGCTTCTTGTTAACCGGATTAAACGCACCACCCTCGATCGGGAACATCATGTATAGGCAGCGATCCTCGGCAAATGCCAGGTCACTCTCATCGCTGGTCATACGCTTTCGCGTAAAGTCCAGCACCGTTCGTCCGTTCTGGATAGCTCCGGAGGCATTGTACAAATCTTGCCGATCATCCAACTTGGGCGCAGAATAACCATTGATCCACGTGTCCATCAGGAACGGACGACCGCTCTTGTCGACCCATCCAATAATGGCGTCCGTTTGGGACATCCGCTGATCATCGCTGAATCCAACACCGGTCCAGGTCGCCGTATGCTTCGTCTCGAGATGGAAATGTACCGCTTCACCCCGTGCCACCGTCTGCCAGCTGAGGAAGTACTCGCAGTTAGCCTGCTCCGGATCGCACGTCCGTGGATACTTGTAGAACCCATGGCACTCATTATCCAACTCATGTCCAACCGGACCAGCCGGTACAATCAAACCTTCTCCACCCGCCTGTTCCTGTGTTGCGGTTGCACCTGCTGCAGCAGTCGCAGCCACCGGTGTCTTACGTTCCTCCTCTAGGAAATTAATTTGTGTCACTCCACGCTGCATACGATGACCGTGGTACTTGAGCTCATCGGGCTGATAAAACTCGGGCACTGATGCCGTCTCCTTCTCCACCCCAGACGGTGGCGAATGGACGTAAGCACCCGGTTCCTGTCCCCGTGCCCATATCACGTGCATCAGATCGTCCACAATTTCGTGATCGGTTGGTTCCGAAGCTGCAAGCGGCCGACGGTACACGATCGTCGTCACACCATCCCGCTCGAAACCACCGG
The DNA here is from genome assembly GCA_000349165.1 of Anopheles christyi. NCBI lineage: Eukaryota > Metazoa > Arthropoda > Insecta > Diptera > Culicidae > Anopheles > Anopheles christyi. The sequence continues at coordinate 7,087 of KB694712.1, read as the reverse complement.
TCGCTGTAAGGTCCGACTTTCCGCCCCAGAACGAGTCCATCCGTGGCGTGGAACGGTCTCGTGTGTAGTAGTCCCAGACGCGATGGTTATCACCGCGCGCCGTACCGATCACAATGTCGGTACAGTCCATCGGGTTGAAGTCGTGGCGCGGAGTGTAAGGATTCAGTTTCAACTTCGGACCAGCCGCTGCTGTTGGTTTTGGTTTCGGTTTTGCCGTTGGTTCTGAAGCAGGTTCTGTTTTAGGTTCCGGTTCGGGTTCTGCGGCGGGTGTCGTGACAGCAGCACGCTTGGATCTCTTCGCCTGTCCCTTCGGTTCCGGAGTCGGTTCGGTGGCACTTTCTGGTTCTCCTGTTGGTTCCGGTTCCGATTTGGGTTCTGCGAGAAAAATTGGAAATTATAAACCGTTCAGCTTCTCATCGTCTTCGTCAGTATATACCTGGTTCTGCTCCAGGTTCTGCCCCCGGTTCTGGCTCTGGTTCTCCCTTGGGTTCTAAAATGATACCAACCATTTAGTTAATCTTACTTCCATATTGATTTTTTCTTCACACTTACCTGGCTCCGACGATGGCTCAGAAGCCGGTTCACTGGCAGGTTCTGATGTTGGTTCCGCACCTGGTTCCGGTTCACTCTTGGGTTCTGGAAGCAACACATAACAATTGTTAGTTCATTTTGTAACCATTTTCGCTAGCTCTCCATTTACCTGGTTCGGCGTTTGGTTCTGCTCCAGGTTCCGATGCAGGTTCTGGCTCTGATTTGGGCTCTAAAATACAAAAAGGGAAAATGAAAAATGAATACAAACTGTTATTAACACACTACTTAACACTATTTCCGACACGTCGCAGGGTGCCTTGTTTTGTTACATTTGAGGCACAATCTTTCTTTGCATTGCACTTGAGCAAGAAATGAATCAATAAACAACAAAACTCAGCGATGAGTAGTGACGCTCTTGTGTGTTTGATATTTGTTAAAAGGGTTCCGCCAACCCTTGCCCACAAACACGTGGCCTCTTTTGGCTGCTTATTAAAGGTGTTATCTAGCGATAAGGTACGATAAGGTTGGAAGACTTACCCGGTTCTGCTCCTGGCTCTGCTCCTGGCTCTGCGCCTGGCTCTGCACCTGGCTCTGCTACTGGTTCTGCTCCCGGTTCTGCTCCCGGTTCTGCTCCCGGTTCTGCTCCCGGTTCCGGTTCGGAGTTGGGTTCTTATAAAAAATATAACAAAATTCCAATCGATTACGTTGCACTTTGAACTACCGAAAGTTGCGTCTTTACCTGGCTCTGATGTTGGTTCACTTGCTGGTTCTTGTTCGGCAACCCCGGCCTCCGATGTAGCACCTGGTGCAGCAATCAGGGGGAAGTTTTTGCATTCAGCGGTAAGCTTGCGTGGCCTCACACCTAACGCTACCCATGATGTACCATTAACTTTAAGGACCACTTCCAGTTCCTTTTGATCTTTCAGCACACGCCAATACACGTTCAGGTCCGGTGACAGTGTCTTTGCCTTGTAAACGGAGTAGTCAATATCGGCCGACTTGATGGGTGATTCTAATGCACCAAAAGAAACGATATGAAAGTGAACCTTTTCCTAAGGGTCTAAGGGATACAGAGTTTCGCTGTACTTACTCTTGTTACATCCCGGTCCAAACCAACCCAATCGGCAGTAGCACTGACGCCTTGGCAACGAGGTACCACCTAGGTCCACGCACGTGCCCTGAATGCCACAGTCCTGATTGCTGACACACTCATCCCAGAACTCGCACCTTGGCCCGTAGTACTTGCGGTCGCACTTGCAGCGTGCAATAAACTTGCCATGTCCCGAGCAGGTCTCGTGGTGTTCCCGTCTCGGCACAATATCAACATCAGCACAAGACCAGAAACGATAATTACCGCCCCATTCGTCGGCCTGCCGAACCAGCCGCAGCGTACAGTCACGGCAGGTGAAGTTCCTCGGCAGCGAAACTTGGAACTGCTGAGCTCTACAGGGATGGAAAGCGAATGAATGCGATGCTAGTGACCAAACTGCGCCATGGGAGAGATAAAGTAAACCAAACACTTACGTCGCATCTTCACGCACAAAGCGCCTTTCCTTGCTGCTGGGCGTTAAGCTCAGTATCGGCTTCTCCTTAGTATCGAGTATTTCCAGCCGGAAGCCACCCTGGAGGAAGAAACCAACACAGATAATGGTTAAATTGTTATTTGCACATTCTCTTCAATTGTTTTTGCCCATCGCCCGTCCAATGTTATGGAATATCCCAACCCCGCTAGATAGTTATCGAAAAGTCAACTACACACCTAAAAGATAAGCACAATCAAGTGGCCATTGAATTCGCTTATAAATGGCTGTTCCGCGGGTGAACCGACCTTGTGTTAATTTATGACGAAGTGTACGTTTGTGATAGTATAAACCATGGCATACTTAGGAAGGATACGTACGCGTACGGTGGTGCTAGTGTTTGCATTGATCTGTCTTTTGACTTGTGGCGTGATCGATGCAAAACAATGTTACAGCTGCGAAGGAGAAAACTGTGTCCGTGTGTCCACGGCTGGCATTACTATCACCTGCACGAATGCAAACGATTTTTGCTACACCGAATTTGATCCAGCCAGCCGTAAGCAGTGACATAATTTTTCCTAAGCGCGTGATGCAACTAACACTTTGACATTTTATTTTAGTTTTGCCCGTAAAACGGGGTTGTCTAGCACAAAGCCAAGCGGCCAGCTGTACCGGAGATAATTGTGTTCGCTGTGCCACGGATGATCTGTGCAATGAGGCTAGCAGTCCCAAGCATCACTGTGTCGTATGTTCATCCCTTGTCGATGCGAACTGTTTGGCCAATCCAGCGTCCTTGTCTGCTGTGCAATGTCCTGCCCCATCTAGCGTAGATTTGACAGCGGCACAGTGCTATAGTCGAGTGGTAAGCAGCAACTTTGAAGATATAAGTTTCAATCTCCCGACAGCTAGTAATTGTTGGATACGTTGCATCTGCTGCAGATCGGTACTGTGACCGAACGTGGCTGCATAGCATCGCAAACGGATATGGACCGCTGCACTGGTTTGGATTGTGCCACTTGCATCGGCACTGGATGCAACAAGGACGAGTTTCCCGCCAACAGAATCCAGTGCGTTCAGTGTGACAGTGCGGACAGCTGCAACTCGGACGCTAGCTCTTCCGCCTACTGTGATGACGTGGAGGATGTGTGTGTCACCATGCGCAGGGCAAATGGTGCGTAGTCTAACTTGCTGCGTTGGTTTCTGTATCGCTTACTCTTCTTTTCTTTCACAACGCAACGCAACAGGAAACGTGATGAAATCATGCAAGAAGGCAATGGAGACAGCCGATCTCTTGTATTGCTCGACCAATCCCTCACAGTGTAACTACTGTGGAGAGAAACTTTGTAATGGTGTACCGTTTAGTGCAAGTGCGTCGACCAAAAGTTGCTATCAATGTGAGGGCAATGATTGTTTGAAAACGAGCGTGCATCTGGCAAGCTGTACTCTTACGGATGACGGTTGTTTCAGCATCTTTGACGGATGTAAGCGAACGGTGAACGCGTCAACAACAAAATTGATCAATTGATTTTCTAATGTTTCCCTTTCTACTTTAGTCAATCCCTCGCGCCGTGGATGTTCGTCAGAATTGTCCAGGGAAGAGTTAGCTTCCTGTAACGCTCCCCAGTGTGTTCTGTGCAGTGAATCGGAGTGTAATTTACAGTCCAGGGGTGATCACCGTTGCGGGTACTGCTCCAGCGTGAAGGATTCGTTCTGTATTGTTCCGACTAGTGAAGTACTCCCTATCGTTCAATGTCCAGCACCGACAACAGATGTCTCCGATGCACAATGCTACACCAGGATCGTACGTAGCAATGCTGAAATACCAATCTAAAGATCTAACTCGGTTGTGTTGACTCTTCACAGATCGGTGGATCAGTTACGGAGCGTGGATGCATTAGTTCCGATACCGATCTAGCGGGTTGCGCTGCGGATGGTCATGATTGTGCGACTTGTAACATTGAGAACAATGGCGAAGGCTGCAACAGTGGCCTTTTCCCAGCAGATCGACGGCACTGTACGATTGGTACGACAGCTAACGCTTTCTGTCCCAATCCGTGGGATGATTGCGTACAGCTTCTGCAAATTGGAACTCGCAAGCGCATATGTCGCTCTTCGCTAACTGTCGCGGAACGCATTTTCTGTGCCAACAACACCAACCTTTGCCATTACTGTACGACCGACAACTGTAATGCTGCTGACGTTAACTTCAACTACGTTGAGTGTTTGTAAGTTCAAGCCATCAACGAGGAAAAGAGCAACGCGTCACTTATTAACCTCATTATTATTGTAGGTCCTGCGATTCTTCGTCGGATGTACGATGTGCGACGAATCCTGCCGCACTGTCTACCTTTGAAAAGTGTGCCAGCTGTGCTACGGCGCTTATTACAACCGGTGGAAAAAACATTACGCACCGTGGATGTCTGGCCAATCTGCCTGCGGATGTGTCGAGCCAGTGTACTGTAACAGCCAGTAGCGCCTGTCAGCGCTGCTCGACCAATCGCTGTAATGTGGACAACTTCCCAGCGGATCGATTACAATGCTTCCGATGCGTTGACCCTCCCTGCGTATCGCACCAAAATGTACGGCTTGAGTACTGTCCCGAGTACCGTGCCGGTGACAGCTGCCTGCTGGAATTGGACTCTACCGGTCAACTACTTCGACTGGACTGCCGCAGCTCCCTAACCGAAACCGAACTGACCGCATGTACCGGTCGCTGTCAGACATGCTCCGCATCTGGTTGTAATGATCCACAAGCGTACGGTACTTCTGGTAGCTGCGTGCAATGTCGCAGCTCATTTAATTCACTTTGCCGCAACCAAGCACTGCAAGTCGCAGCAGAACCGTGTAACGATCCGGCCAATACGCAATGCTACAGCCGGCTCGTTGATGGAGTAACTGAACGCGGTTGTATGAGCGATCTGGCGGCAAGTGCGCAAAGTGCATGCACGCGCGGTGAGAACTGTCTTGTGTGCAAATCGCGAATGAACAACTGCAACACGGTACAGTACCCGGTTGCACCGCTCACCTGCTTCCAGTGTGACTCAAACATCGACGGAGAAAACTGCAAGTCCGCCCAGACAGGTACGGCAGCCGAATGTCCAGCGTACGATACTGCCAACAAGTGCTACACGATCGTGCAAACGAACGGGGATACTGTGCGGAAGTGTTCGACGTTGGCACGCGAGGTCGAATGCGGATCGATCAGCAGTTGCGAGGTATGTCTTTTCAGTGGGTGCAACAATAAGGTGAACTCGGCTGTCGGTGCTATAGAGCCTCCCGTACGGACAACAACACCGGGGCCTACTGGAGACGCAACTACTCCGGTCGGTAGCTACGCCGTAAGGATCGTTATGCTGCTCGGACTATGGCTCGTTCGGCCACACTAGTTTAGGGATCTCGTAATAAAGTCATCGTCAGATGATAGAATCACTTATGAAAGATATTCAAAAAACCTCTATATTATGTGACCATTCGCTGATTTTAAGGTTTCAATCTTCCCTATTTCCATAGTGTAAAGCAAACACATAACCACCCAACCCATCCATTTAGTACCAATGGACGCAAAAAAACGCCATTTCATAACCAACACTACATCACATATACTTTGGATAAAAAGGAAAACTGTTACGAGAAGCTATTGACGTTGAAATACCAATTTTCAATCGATCGATAATTGGAATCGAGATGAAAAACTCAACGAAGAAAAAGATGCCATTGCTGCGTAACAGCAAAGTACACAGAAGCTGGATCGTGATAATTACGTATGGCCGCCACATACCAAACATCCGGCGAGCTCCTTCACGCAGAGATGCAGCCGTAACGCATTGCGGAGAAAACTATTTTGAGATGTTAGTTTTTACGCCTCGCAATTGAGTTGAATGAAAGCTGCTAACTGTTTGAACACATTGGACGCTAATAGATGAATTGTTGCTGCATATTGTGAGGCAAGGTTTTTCTTTATGTCCTATGCTTGTCACACACTTACATCCAACCTCCCAAAGACCTCGTTCAAATCTGCCTCAGCTAACGGATGTTTGACTGTAATTGATGTAAATATTTTACCCTGTTACACGAAACAATACGAGTCTCGAGCGTGAAGAACAGAACGACGACCGAAACTTCAGCTTCTACGCACCATCCTGGGCTGTGGTGTTTTCCTATCTTTACTGTCTTTCCTGTCAATGACATTGTGTACGGTGTGTGCACAAGCATCAAACCGAAAGCGCAGAAGAACCGTAACAAACACCGTAACGCCACCGGTTCGCAGACCCCCGAATGTTCTGAAGGAAATATATGGCACCACCACTAAAACCAGACACTAATTGCTGTTGGGGCCCAAAAAATAATGCCGGAAATGTGGGCTGGGAGCTGTACCGAATCGGATTGTTTCTGGTGAAAACTCCATGCCAAACTCAGCAAAGTGTTTCGTCAAGATGTGATGCCGTTAACTGGTGAGATTTAACCTTCCACCTTCCTGGGAACCTCTGGTGCGGATGAAAGACCTCCCACCATTGGATCTCTTCCCGTGCCACAGAACCTGACCCTGATACTGTGATCTGGCACGACATCTTTTGATTTGGCTTTATAATTCGGTTAGTTGGCTTATCCCACCCAACATAGGTCCATTCGATTGCTACTTACCCGATGTGGATAGGCAAGATGCCACGATACGTTAAAGGTGCTGCCCTCGATGAACGACGTTTTCAGTGAACCTGCAACAAGCGAAAGAAAGGATGAGTAATCGTGTGCAACAAGAAAAGGGTGACGGAGAATGCATAAAGAAAACCGTCCCAATATCACCCCTCACTGGAACTTTTACCGGGGTGTCATGCAAAAGTGTTGAGAGTGTATGGCGTTGGAATTGCATTGTTTAACACCGATTCTATTGTTTCGCTGACTTCTGAAGTTTCTCTCTCTCTCTCTCTCTCTCTCTCTTTTGCTCCGGAAGCGATCTACCGTCATGATTCATGATGTGAGAAGGCGTGAATAATTTGCATCACTGAACACCACCGAAGTACACCGGCGAGGTCGATCCG
>KB694701.1:0-12278 GCA_000349165.1 Anopheles christyi | reverse complement strand
CACACACACACACACTCTCTTTCATTCCCTCTTACACGCGCTATCTCTGAAAATGTTGGAGCACAGTTTCAATATGGCCATGCGGAAATAGACATCAAAAATTCTCCATAAAGCGAATAAGCAACGCGCAGCATTACGGGGAAGACGCGTACACGCTCCATAAACGGAACTGAAGAATGGTACTTTGGTGTTTACTTTTCAATTTCTTTTTTCTTTTTCGTCGTTGTGTTCATTCTTCTTCACCCGTTCTAGCGCAAAAAGTCGGAAAGACATAGAACACGCCAATCGCCGTTATGGCTTTAAGCGATTCTTGAACGATTTCCTCCTCAACGCCTGAGGGAGCATCGCACTTACCGGAATCGGATGTACTGGCGACGGGTTGACAGGGGGCTTTCGGGGCGGGAGCGTTCGGCACCTGCAATTGAAACACATTTCAGTATACACGTTACAGTGAGGGACTTTGCAAAAGTAGCAACTCGTTGTTGGAGCGGCGGAAACAAAGCATCGAAGGACCGAGGTAGACTTGGGAAATGATGGAAACCATTTGTGTGTCTCAAGAAGGCGGATGGGGTGGAGGGGAAAGACGTGATACGTTGGGGGGGAGGGGGTATGTTGTCGTGGTGAGGAAAAGCGCAACATCACCACACACAAACACACACCCATGTAAGGCTTACCTCATCGATGGAGGTTTCATTTTTCATCATCAGCTCACGGCCGCCATTGTGATCTAACTGGTGCTGTTGCTGCTGCTGCTGCTGCTGCGGCTGTAGATGATGGCGATGAGTCGCCGTCCCGAAGGAATGTCTGCGCCGTTCCGGCAACGTTCCCGACCGTCCGGCACTGGTGCCACTGTTTGTGTTTTGGAATGTTTATAAAGTGCTTTCGATTAGCGCAAAGTGGAGCAAGGGAAAAAAAACCCCGACGCAGCGCGACGGAAGCGCGCGAACAACTTACGCAAACGATAGTGACAGGTCGGGCGGTGTTGATGCTGCTGGCGGGGGCGCACGTGTTGCGCCATCCTCCATCAGGATCGGTCCACCCGTACACGATGCACTATTGCTCCGGTAGCGAAAGATCGTGCCGGTGGCACCGCGGGTTGGCGGTGATGGAATTGGTGGTGAGGTGCCGTAATCACCCGCACGGCCGTCCGCAATCGTTGCGGTGCGTTTCAGCTTCGAGTAGGTCACCAGGCGCTTTAAATGGTAGAATCGGTGCCTCTTTTGCTCCAGCTCGGGCGGCTCTGCGACCGGACCGGACGCGGCATCTTCGTTAAAGTAGTTTGGATTATCTGCTTCATTCGGAAAGGAGAAGGTAGGGAAGTTGAAGACAGTCGAGGAGAAAGGACGGTGTATCAATTGAAAAATCGGACTCTGGAGGATAATCATGCAATCATGGCAGCCAGTATTTCGAGTTGAAGAATACATGTCAGATGAAAAGTTGGAAGCAAGAAACTGCTGCACTTCGACTCACTCACTCACCTGAACACAGCGGGTGTGGTGAATCCATCGTTTGTTGTTTGTTTTTTACACGTCTTTCGAATGTGGGAGGTGTAAGCAAAATGTTACTACTACTTCCCGCCACCTCTTTTTTCCTTTAAAGGCTCACAAACAATCACATAAGCACAAGGCACGATACACGATATTGGTGTAATAATGCTTCTGCAGCATCCTTGTCGTCAAAGTTCGTTGTTACAGCGAGACAGACACACATTATCTGTGATCTGAGAGTTTCGCTATGGCAAAAGATGCATTGCTACGATTTGCATATTGCATTTTAACACACACTAGGAAACACACGCTCTCTCACTGTTGGAATGCGCACTCGGAAGGAAGCGAATGTTCCGGACGATGCTGCCTGCCTGCTGATTGATCTCACACGCCAGAAGGAAATACTACTGCACTATTTTACTGGTTGGCATCCAAGCAACTGGCGAGGGTTCGAGTCACCCAGGCATTTGTTTATTTGCTTTTTCTTTCTTTCCGCTAACACACACACACATTCTCTCTCTTCCTTTTTCTCTCAAAGAAACACACAAACACACCCTATTTCACTCTTTCTTTTTCTCAAATTGATGAGCATATGGAATAGATTTTCATCACAATTTCACTAAAAAAAACTTTGCAACACATCTTGTCTCGTATCACAGTGAATGGCGTTTTCCAGCCTCCCACAAAAGCACGCACACACGCACATTAGAATTTCCGGCCCTTGTTCCAGTGCTTGTAGTTGAGCACAACCGCGCCAAGAACCAAAATTTAAAAAAAAACAACGTGTCGATCTCGATCGTCTGGCTGCTCTCGACTATATGCCACCGTCAGCCGCGAAGAGACATCAAAACCTGCGCCAGCACAACGCAAGTTTCAACGACGTCCGAGACGACGAGCATCTGATCGAATTATCTAATCTAAACTAAACTCGTCCTCGAGCGTCACCAGTCGCCGTCGTCGTCGTCGTCGTCGTCTCCGGCATCATCATCCCGCATGAAAGGCAAAACCATCTCTCGTCCAACGTGGCGGGATTGTCGTTCATCATCGAAACGTGCGCGCACACACCGCCCAGAAAAGCCCCGCGCGCAATGCGTTTTTACATTGCGCTTGTAATGTTTACATCGTTCGTTCTCGCTCACTCGCAGACGAGCGCAATCATACGTACTGTTTCTCTATCTCTCTTTTTTATTCCGTCACACTCCCCAGCCACCATGTTCACGTTGTGTGGGGAGTTTTGGCATTTGGTATTATTTTCGAGTATGTTTTTCACGGCTTTCGCTCTTTTTTGCTCGCCCTTCCAACGGCTATGCTTCTTTTCTTTTTCACTCATCCTAACGTCGTTGTCGGTGCGCGTTGCGCTGGGATGGTTTTTGGTTTGCGCTCTTCTCTTCCGCTTTGGCTGTGTTTATTGACATGCGCACCGCATCGCCCTCATGCTGCACATCCCACATATGCGCATACGCATATTGTGAGCGTATGGGTTTTTTTTTGTTTTTTGTTTCGTTGGTGCTCCGTTTGCTGCTGCTTTGCTATACGAGGCTTCAGAGTTTGTCGAACCGTCGATGGCTGCACGGAGGCAAGCGTAGGCAGCCCTTGTCCCAGCGTCGTCAAACGCGCGTCTGGAGCGCATGTGGTCTGTTAGCCGTGCAGCGAAACGGGAAGGCGATTCCGAAACGGATCCATGCCGTGCGAGAATAAAAGGGACACATAAGGCACGGGTTTGGTATATACATGTTGCGCATCCCTGATGGATGATGTTTGTGGCTCTGTGGTGCTTCATTCTGCCCCTGGGACGCTGATTTTATTTCCCTCTGAGCTTAAAGGTAAAAGAAGGGGAAGGGACCAATGGTTGGGTTTGTGTATGCTCAAGCGAGGAGGAATCTTTTATCGCAGTGGAAGAATTAAATCGTTCAATATTCACACCACGGGCTTTATGGGATTTGGAGACCGGAAGTGTAGCACCCTTTTTTCTGTTTGTATTTATGCAAGATAACGATCGGTCGGAAGGGACAAATACAAGGTTTATGGTACCCTTTAACGTGTCTTTCTTTTTGAACGGATACCACCGCACTGTAGCCGAGGAGAGTAGGAATCCGAATCGTTTGTGCTGAATAGGTAGCATACAAGTTTTGTCGAATAGGCGACAATTGCATACTACCTGTTGTACAATCATACATTCAAAATTGCGATGCATGTGAATTTCAATTTATTCAGTTGACTTGAAGAACCGTAACTGGAGTTTGGTTAAAAAGAATTATGTTAATTTATAATTCAAATTGAAACTCATTACAATTATTACCTAATGATTAACAGTGCTCTGTAGCGGTAGGTTAAGAGCCACTGCATCAGCTGTCAAAACCGTAAACGTCATCAAGCCGCACGCAAATGTAAACAATCAGTCGTGATAAGAGAGCGGTGTTTGCTTCCTGTCTTCGCTTCAATTCGCTTTTTGCGGAACAAATATCTCGCTTCAAAGGCATTTTCTTCTAACAAAATGACTCTCGAAGCTATCAAGTACAAACTCGGCACTCTGCAAATACTGGACCAACTGCTGCTTCCCGCAGAAACGAAGTACATTCCCATTGCCGGCGTTAACGATGGTTGGAATGCGATACACAAGATGCAGGTACGGTTGTAAAGTGTAAAACAAGCAACGAACATATTATAATCCTTTCTTACTGATCTACTAGGTAAGAGGGGCACCAGCAATTGCCATCGTTGGATGTTTATCGCTCGTGGTGGAAATCTACGAAAAGCAGTACGAGACGAAGACGGCACTCGCGACCGAAATCGGTGAGCATCTGGAGTATCTTGTGACTTCTCGACCGACGGCCGTAAATTTGAAGCTTGCAGCAGATGATGTGAAAGGTGAAGTTGAGAGTCTTTTGGCCAACGAGACGGTGAACGTGGATGTGATGAAACAAGAGTGAGTAATAGAATAATATTTTATGTTTACAATATTATGGTACAACACTTATCATTTTCTAGGATTATCAAGTCGATAGAATGTATGCTGGAAAAGGATATTAGCGACAACCGAGCGATAGGAGACAATGGAGCTAATGTTTTGTTGAAAGGAGTAGATCGGCCCTTACAATTGTTAACCCACTGCAACACAGGATCACTAGCCACTGCGGGGTAAGCGAAAAAGTGTTTCGATTACAACGATTTCCAGCTAACATTTCAATTGTTGAAGGTACGGAACTGCGCTGGGAGTGATACGGAGTGTTAATGAGAGGAATCTTCTAGGTTTGTAGGATAAGTAGTTTAAAATGTCGATACGATATGTAACTTTCCTTTTCCCATCGTTTCAGAACACGTGTACTGCACGGAAACCCGACCGTACAATCAAGGGGCACGCTTGACCGCCTACGAACTCGTGCACGACAAGCTGCCGGCCACCCTGGTCACAGATAGCATGGTAGCCGCTTTGTTGAACAGCCGCAAAATTGATGCCATCATCGTGGGAGCGGATCGTGTCGCAGCGAACGGTGATACGGCCAACAAAATAGGCACTTATCAGATGGCCGTAGTAGCTAAACATCACGGTGTGCCGTTTTACGTGGCCGCTCCGTTTACCTCGATCGATGTCACCATTGAGGATGGGTCGTACATCAAAATCGAGGAACGGCCCGAACACGAGCTAACGCACATCGGTGGGCAAAGGATTGCGGCGCCCGGGATTGGCTGCTGGAATCCGGCCTTTGACGTTACGCCGGCCGAACTGATAACAGGCATTATCACCGAACGCGGTGTACTGAAACCGAGCGAGCTGGCCGAAAAGGTCAAACAGAAGTGAATTAGGAAACGAATGGACTCGTTGTGGATGAGAATAAAGCATGTTACGCTAAAATTGTGCATTTTTTTTTTCAATCAGGTTTACGTTGGCACTTCTAATAAAATGGGCGACGGCGTAGAACATTAAGGAATGAGAGCACTGAAAGGGAAGAATATGTTACAAGATTATTTTATATTCAATTGGTACTAACTAAAAAATACTAACTTCCATGTATTTGAATAACTTTAAAACAAACTCGCACACATTTTCATTCTGTTAGTTAATTTGGACCGGCGTTACCTGCTGTTACCGTTACCGTTGCTCTACCTGTATCGATACCGTTAGTTTTCCGTTACCATTACCGTTATTTTTCCGTTATCAGTACCGTTACTGTTACCGGTAGCGTCTGTGCACGTGAATGAGTGCAGGTGTACGCAAGTGTGCGCAGATGTGGGTAGATGTGCATAGGTTTGAACAGGTGTGCGCAGGTGTGGGCGTGTGATATTGTGCATGGAGCGTTTGTGCACGTGAGTGTTTGAGCACGTTTCCGTTTATGCATGTTAGCATTTGTGCACGTGAGTGCTCAGGTGTGGGCAGGTGTGTGCAGGCGTGAGCAGATGTGCGCGTATGTGCATGTGAGTGTTGTGCACATGAGCGTTTGTGCACGTGACCGTTTGTGCACGTGAACATGTGTACATGTTAACGTTTGAGCACGTGAGGCGTGAGCAGCTATGCGCAGGTGTGAGCAGGTTTGCGCGTATGTGGATTAGAGCTTTTGTTCACGTGAGCGTTTGAATGCAAATTGAACCCTTCTCGTCTATTCGCAAACCACTGGGTTGATTTTTATTTTATTTATTCCTTTCAAATAGATTCCTGACACTAAACAGAATTTGATGTCGTGACTGAGGAATATGTAAATGAATCATAGTTGTCTAGAGAAAGGACTTGTTTTAATTCTATCAATATCTGCATGCAATGCTATTATAGTATCGTAATCCTTTAGCAGAATTTGTATATAGAAGATGAATGGACCAAAAGAATAAAATCACTCTTTTGTAAAACTGGCTGCGTACTTATTTTGGCTGCGTTTTTAAATTGACGGTTATATTGCAAACACCCATGAGAACGTTTGTTTTCACGTACTCTTTCCATTTGGAGTTAGTTTGAAGTATGTTTCAATTGAAAATGCCTCATTAAAAGTTATATTTAAACGCGATATGATTAAAACAATGGTTGATAACTTGCTTCCCAAGGCTAGATATGTTTTAATCAGATCAATACATCGCTAGTACGCTCTTTACATAGCCCCATACAAACGCAAAGCTATAAATATCCTTCGCACCCTTCCCCGTTACTGCTAATGGGCGACCAGTACAAATATGCACGAATGCAAATATTACATTGTTCAGCCCTTTCCGCGAGTTGTTGGACGGTTGTTTTCCAATTATCGTAACAATCGCGGGGAAGGCTTCTGTGCGACAGTTGCACACCGCAGATAAACTTGTGTGCTTTATTACCACGATATTGCCAATGTCTGTGAGCGTCACCGCGCAACGGTGTGCGAGGCATTTGCTTCTTATCGCACAATCGTTATCGCCACCTGGAGTTGTCACCAGGAGTGTTCCGAAAAAGCCCTTCAACGACCTTATTTGCTTTAAGTCGGCCTAAGCACCTCCACAGGATTCAATGGGAGGGTGGCGGCATTGGAACAACTGATTAGTGATGAACCGTGGTGCCGCCGGCGAAGATTTATGGAGTTATGGAAAGTGAGTGATTGTGCTCTATTTTAATAAGAGAAATATAAAGTATGAAATAGAAAAGAGCCGTTGATGATGTTGGACATTTAGAAGAACTGTTTTATAAAGGTTGATCTATTGGTTGTTCATGTGGGCACTTTTTTGTAATATTCAAATGAAATCGAATCCTCATTACAGTACAACTAAATATACGACCAAGTCACTGGAATGTGGCAAAAAAAAAGCCCAAAGCAATCATATGATGGCCTGCAGTTCTTCCGATTGCTACAAAGTCTCACGTGACGTTCTTATCGTGGCGGTACACGACATACTAAATGTAAGATACCGCTATCATAGGTAAAACGATTCCGACATTGGTTCGTTACTCTCTACGTGGAGAGCAGATGCCGTTCAGCAGCGGAGCGGAACAGTCGTGAAGCATCTTGAGCAGTACTTTAAGTGGCCTATTGTGAAAAGCCTTTTTCGGTTCAGCTTCCCGTTTACAAGGAGAAGGAAGGAAGCTTCCTCCGAGCAACACCATGGGTGCGATGTTCCGTAGCGAGGAGATGAGCATGGTCCAGCTGCTCATCCAACCGGAAGCTGCCTACCAATCGGTGGCCGAGCTGGGTGAACTGGGCATTGCGCAGTTCCGTGATGTAAGCACCAGCAACACAAAAACTTTACTTATCCTCAAAAAAAAAACAGAGCTTACACGTATTTTTCATATTTGTTGCAGCTAAATGTGGACATCAACATGTTCCAGCGCAAATACACGAGCGAGATCCGGCGCTGCGAAGAGATGGAGCGCAAGATCGGCTACATTCGACGCGAGATTGTGAAGGATTCGGTTGCCATCCCGGACATGCCGGAGGAGATTCCGCGCACACCGAACTCGCGTGAAATTATCGACCTCGAGGCACAGCTCGAGAAGACGGAGAATGAGATTGTCGAGTTGTCGGAGAACAATCATGCACTGCTCCAGAACTTTATGGAGCTGACCGAGCTAAAGCATGTGCTGGAGAAGACTCAAGTAAGCAGATTCGTTTTTGTTCCGCTGCTTGCATGTCTCTTTTAAAAAAAATCTTCCCATTGCTTGCTTGATATGCATTACAGGTCTTTTTCTCGGACAAATCGAACGTCCAGAACCTGGAGGCTACTGGTGGCGAGGCCGCAAACGATGGCAAACCGCTCGGCTTTGTGGCTGGTGTCATTTCGCGCGAACGCATTATCGGCTTCGAGCGCATGCTGTGGCGTGTATCACGTGGTAACATTTTCTTACGCCAGGCCACGCTGGAGGAATCGCTGGTTGATCCGAAAACGGTAAGTTACGGCCCGCGTGGGATACGGGTCATTTGTGCAGTGTGTGTGTGTGTGTGTGTGTTTTATCAGACGTCAAACGAGATCGAGTGATTGTTTCGGTGCGTGTTGCACAGGCGTAACAAATTCGATTCGCGCTGGTCACATGGGGTTGTTGAGTTTGTTGAGCAGATAAGGTCACGAGGTGTAAGTGGCGCATGGATGAAAACGAAGAAAAAAAGTCATTCTGTTTGCAATCCACCCAGATTAGTGAAATTTGATGAATAATGTGACACACACTGTATGGTGATCATGTGCAGGATATATGGAATGAAAATGATGTAACAAAATTACTAGACCTCCTACTAGAGATAATGATCCATTTGGCCTGATTTTAGACGACCATTTTTTGTGTTTTTTTGTTTTGGAGGAATCATATCTCTATTTACCGTGCCTTACCATCTCTTTGCTAACGTCACTGTTTTATCTTCACACGTCCAGGGAGATTCGGTTCACAAGATTGTGTTCGTTGCGTTCTTCCAAGGCGAACAGCTGAAGGCTCGCGTCAAGAAGGTCTGCGCTGGGTAAGTAATACGCCTCCAACGGGTCACTTTGCCAGTGATGAATATCTTTGTTGAACCCTTGTCGCCACAGTTACCATGCCTCCCTGTATCCGTGTCCGAGCGAGTACAACGAGCGCGAGGAGATGCTGCGTGGTGTTCGTACCCGCATCGAGGATCTGAAGATGGTGCTCGGTCAAACGCAGGATCAACGCCAACGTGTCCTGCTGAACGTTGCCAAGGAGGTACCGAACTGGGAGATCATCGTGAAGAAGGTGAAAGCCATCTACCACACGCTGAACATGTTCAATGTGGATGTCTCGAAGAAGTGCCTGTTCGGTGAGGCCTGGGTACCGACGGATGGTCTGCAGGACGTCAAGACTGCTCTGGTGAACGGTTCGGCTGCGGTTGGAAGTGCTGTACCATCGTTCTTGAACATCATCGCTACCGACGAAGATCCGCCGACGTTTAACAAGACGAACAAGTTTACCCGTGGCTTCCAGAACCTGATCGAATCGTACGGTATTGCGACGTACCGTGAGGCTAACCCGGCACTGTACACGATCATCACCTTCCCGTTCCTGTTTGCCATCATGTTCGGTGATCTGGGACACGGCATGATACTGTTCCTGCTCGGCATGTGGATGGTACTGTGGGAGAAGAAGCTGGACAAGAACAAGGAGGAAATCTGGCAGCTGTTCTTCGGCGGTCGGTACATCATACTGCTGATGGGTATCTTCTCCATGTACACCGGCTTCGTGTACAACGATGTGTTCTCGAAGGGTATGAACATTTTTGGATCGGCCTGGAGCATTAACTACAACACGTCGACGGTGATGACGAACAAGGAGCTGCAGCTCAATCCAACCGAAGACTACTCAGAGACGGTGTACTGGTACGGTTTGGATCCGCTCTGGATGTTGGCCACTAACAAGATCATCTTCCTGAACTCGTTCAAGATGAAGCTGTCGATCATCTTTGGCGTGGTGCACATGATCTTTGGCGTGTGCATGAGCCTGGTCAATCACAATCACTTCCGCCGGCGCGTGAATGTTCTGCTGGAGTTTATTCCGCAAATGATGTTCCTGGTGCTGCTGTTCGCTTACATGTGCTTCATGATGTTCTTCAAGTGGATCATGTACTCGGCCGTTACGGATGAGGATCATCTGAAGCCGGGTTGTGCACCGTCCGTGCTGATCATGTTCATCAACATGATGCTGTTCAAGAATCAGGAACCGCTCGAAACGTGCAAGGAGTTTATGTTCGACGGTCAGGACACGCTGCAGGTGATCTTCATCGTGCTTGGACTGCTTTGCATCCCCTGGTTGCTACTAGCAAAACCACTGTACATCATGTTCCAGCGGAAGGGCAAGAGTGCCGACCATGGTTCGGAGGTGGCACATCAATCATCTTCCAACCATCACGACGATGAGCCGATGAGTGAAATCTTCATCCATCAGGCGATCCACACGATCGAGTACATCCTCAGTACCATCTCCCATACTGCATCGTACCTGCGACTGTGGGCTTTGTCGCTTGCTCACGCCCGTAAGTCAGAATGGAAAATCCGTTTAGACTGAACTTTAAGTACTGATGTTGGCACTATCTGTCTTTTCAGAGCTATCGGAGGTGCTATACAACATGGTGTTCACGATCGGACTGCGGAATGACTCATACGTTGGTGCCATCATGATTTGGTTGGTGTTCTGGCCGTGGTCCGTCCTAACCATTGGTATTCTGGTGGGCATGGAGGGCCTATCCGCCTTCCTGCACACTCTCCGTCTGCACTGGTATGATGAGGTTTCTTTTTCAAAACGCAAAATGTATTTTTCATTCCTTGATCGTTTTCTCCCTTTACAACAGGGTCGAGTTCATGAGCAAATTCTACGAAGGTCTGGGCTATGCCTTCAAGCCGTTCTCCTTCAAGGCAATCCTGGAAGAGCAGGAAGCGGAATAAATCAACCACAATAGGGTGAAGTGGAAACAAGCTACCAAACTGTAGATGCCACTAATAATGAAATAAACGATGGCATAGAATGCAACAAAACGTGATCCATGTGTTGGTGGGGTTCTAGAAGTTCTGCTTTATATCACGAATACTTCAGGTAAATACTCTACAGGTCCATAGCTGTTTTGTCATCTCCTCATCTTCTCTCGAATAGTGCTTCAAAGCATGATTTCAAGGCTCGCCTCATCTCATCTCTGTAGCGAAACAAATTACCATCGGTATCAATGCATCGTGGGAAAATCGAACTTTAATTACCATCAGTTTTGCTACTGTTAGTGATGCATTATTCAGCTTTCCTTCAAATGGTGGCCAACGGTGACTGATGCATTTGCATTTAATACTTCAGCATTGAGAAGGCTGTAGCTTTGGGGCCAGGAAGCACCTCCTCATCCTAATTTCGTCAAGTTTATAGACAAAAAAAACAATTGCTGTACCTGGTAAATAAGTTTTGTGACTCAATCTGTAAGATATTGCTGGTTTCCCCAACACGATTCCAACACATTTATCAAATGACTTACTACCGATGTTGTTATTTGGAACATCAGCATCGAACAGCTTCGATGTAACGTACACTCTTGGCCGCGATGTAGCCACTGTACTAACAACTCTCCCTAACAAGCAATACTCGCATCTGTCTCGTCTTCCCAGTAGAGCAAATGTTTACACAACCAGTACAACCAATCGAGACAAAAATATGAGCTCATCTCGTTGCATCCCGCGAACAATACAACTGAATGTGTAGTAGTTGAAGGTACAAAACGCTCCAGAATTCAAGTGCGTGTAACCACTACACTACCACGATCGCACACCCGAAAACCAAAAATGGCTCTATCAATCGAAAAGGGAACGCACACCTGATCGTCAGAGGCAAAATGACTCTCCTCTACCCTATCGTGAGCGGTTTGTGCGCGTGACCTTCCACCCCCATTGGTGGGCCGCATTGTAAAAACCGGGGAAGGCAGGTTTGTGTGTACCGGGGTTTGCCTGTACGCGGTTTTTGTTTTCCAATGTGTTCGGGACATCAACGCGGCCGGACTTTATAGCGTGGCTTCGTCACGAACAGCGTACCACTGACGGTACAGTGTGGTATTGGTCGATCGTGTTTCGTTAGTGATAACCGCACCACGCTAAAGGTTGCATCCCGTGTGCATAAGAGCCATCGGGCCCATTCTTCATCACATGATCGCGCACACATAACTCGGTCTTCGTGTGTGTGTGTGTGTGTGTGTGTGTGTGTGTGTATGTGTTTTTGGTGGGGAGTTGCTATTTGTTTGAGGTGCAAATTAGTGTGGATCTGCAAATAAGTGACATCAACAGGGAGAGAAACTGTGCTTTGCAGGCTGATCGATCCATTACGATCGTCATCAAACTTAGGCACACCACGTGATCCGGAACAGTGCGATCGGCGTAAGT
>KB694690.1:0-12228 GCA_000349165.1 Anopheles christyi | reverse complement strand
ACACACACACACACTGTTTAACCGCGGCCAGAAGATATCATCGGGTCGATGAAGAAATGATTCTTTTTCCCACTCGAAGGTTAATGCAATGTGCGAAAACAAAAAAAAAAACCAAGTAGGCCTCGGTTTCGTTTCGTTTGCGGATTTCGGTCGAGCAGAGACACTCCTAGATCGATCAGAAATTGGAGGGTGAATAAATTACGGGCCCTTTTTTGTCGGAGGACGGGACATGGTGGGCGAATGGAACTGATAGCAACTTTACCGAAAAACCGCCCAAAACACACTTCCCACAAGGCATTGCTTCTACAAGTGCGCCCATCGGGAGGACCACTCCGTTTAGATTATTTTTATTAGGCGGTATTAGTTATTCAATTATCGTAACTTGCCGCCAGGAAAAATGTTTCCTCCCCACCCCCTTCCCTCCCTGCTCGACCCACCCCATCTTGGATCATTCTTTTGCTAATGCAAATTCCGCCACATTCCAGTGGCAGTCAGTTCCCAAGTTAACTCCTAATCCCGGTCCCCTGTCCCAGTCCAGCTGTTTGGTGCTAAATTAGATGGATTATGGATGGAGCGAGACCCCGTTTTGCCGTTTGGTGAGAAGATTTTTCCCGCCCGAGATTTTAGACACACAGCGCAAATAATTAAACCCGATGCGAGTGCGCCTTCACTGGGTGTGGGGGGCACCGGTGGGTGAGTTCATCGATTTCACTGCACACACACACACAAACACACATATTCGGCACTTTAATTGCAAGTGACACCCGCATCACACGGACCGCTGCCCACAGTGACGTCGGTGCTAAATCGGTTTTAATTATTACAAAATTTCAAATTATTTCATCACCTTATAATTAAACTCCCAACCCAAAGCGTGCCCGGCTGCATTATTCCGACGACGCGAGACGAGATTTGAACGCAAATTTTACAACGTCGTTCGAATCGCCATTTGAACGCTGCCTCTTCCCTCTTGAATGCTGCGGACGAGTGTGGTCGTAAAAATAATTTAGTAATAATGTGATACTGCTGCAATTGCACACATGAATGCATTCGGGTTGCTCCCTCCGCTCACACAGATGCAGTTCGTTTGTAATCAGGCTTGCTGTGTTCCAGCGCTTGGTCGTTGGTTGTCTACCGTGAGGCAACATCGACACATTTTCGGCATCATTGCATTCAGTGCCAGTGCTAGTCCAGAGCGATGTAAAACTTAATGAAGTGATAATTCCGAACGATCGCTACATTTTAAAATGCAAAATGTGCAAAACCCTCTCCCAGTGAAGGAGACATTTTCAGCTTGGGTCAGTTTCAACAGGACGCGTCTCATTGAGTTTATCGTTTCCTTCGGGGCAGGTGCTGTCCATCCAATTGGGTGTAATTATGCTCACCAGCCAAGCCAAATCACTTTCTAACGATTTGTTAATGAGCAGCATGGTAAAATGTACAACATCTTGTACGCCATCTCGAATACCTCTGACACGTGCACACTTGTTAACGAGCCGCCGAATGCAAACATTGTGATCGATATCGACCGATCGCCCCGAGGGTGCACACGAGTGCTCGAACATTGATTGAACCCGATTTATAATTACTTCTCACCAATACTGTTTCTCCCTACCAAAAAAAAAATCCGCAGGGCCCCGTTTGTTCGATTGTCAATTTCAATTAGAAAAAAGGGAATACATCACCGCACGCACGCCTAAAGCAAATCATAACAGCGAAAAAATAATCAAATCCTGCTCGAACGTTTTGTTATTTTTTCGCCCTCGGGGGAAGATGAGAGAAAAAACGACGTTGCGCGGCGTTGCGTCCCTTTGCGATACGCAAAAAGTATGCGGTGTTTACGCGCGAAGATATTGTACTGAAGGAATCGCATTCACGAATGGGAATGCTAACAAAAGACACCTAGTGCCTGGGTTGCATTGCACCCCCATTTACCGTATTAATATCAAATAAATCTGTTTTTTTTTTTTTGTTCGATTCACAATCCATCCGAGCAGCAGCGCCGCGCGTCTGCCAAGTTTTGTCTTCGTGATTAGTACGCGTCGCCGCCCGGGGGAATAAATGCTCTTCCACTTACCTTTCGGTGGTTGTTCTAGCAAAACAGAACCAAACCCATACCTTGCGAAATGAATCAGGGAAACGGAACAAAAAAACTGCTGCACTTACACTCCCAAACTGCATTTACCCTTGCAATTGGGGTTTCGCTTGATGTTTTTTTTTCCTTTCAATCTGCCCTGTGGAACAGTGAATTGAAAAGAGCTTCATAATCAATCAAAAATATTACATCAACACCGCGGGGCACAAGATTTCCACCCGACAGCAACCACACAATCGAAGGGAGCATATCCTATCGAAATGCAAATGGAAAACAGACGAAATCCTTCCTTTTTTTCACTCTTTGTCGCTTGAATCTTTTAAACACTGCACAAACACCAGCGAGGGACACTTTTTTGCATTTAGCTCTACAGGGAATGGGTTCTTTTCGTGGCCTACTACTCCCCTGCCAACTGACAAGCGGTCGGTTGGGTGACAGAAGCGAAAAGAGCGCCGCAGCACAAATGACAGACATTTCGCCGTAATTACTCCACAGCATTAGACGACATTCAGACGAGTGAACAGTGACTCTCATCGGAAACGACTCCTTCTGAATGGCATCTTCCGGAGTGGCTCCAGTGGAAAGCGATTACAAGCAAACCCATATCCTGCCTTCGCCTTCCGTTTGATGCTAGCCGAACCCGTGGTGGCACTGAAGACTTCATCAATAGGGCGAATCGGGCGAGCCTTTAAGATTTGGCCGGGGTGCCCGATTTGTGAGTTGCTTTGCTGACTTCCGTTTAATGACAGACGACGCTGCGCCGGCGATGGGGATTTGCGTGCTGTTGGCCAATTACGTGCGCCCTGGCCCCTTCGGCGCCTCGGCCGGGTTGCCTCGCGTGCGCTAATGACTAATTTGATGGGTTCGCCCGAGTCGGCGGCGGTGGCCTGAAGGTTGATTGATTCTTCGAATGGAAACCGACCCATGTGTGCCCAATGGTGGCGAATATCGTTGTCACTTCGCGGAATTTTGTGTTTGATCAAGGACACACACGCACACACACACACACTCATATGGTGCAGTCGGAGTGCCACAGCAACGATCGTTAAGATGCGTCGTGTTTCGGTACGGGCGTCCTGTGCAAAATGACATCGACGACCGTCACACAACGGACCAGCACGGATGTAAAACAAAACCATTCTCGGGGGAGAATCGACTTTTTACGAGACGTGTGATTTATAGGTATTCACTTTTATGATCCCCATCTCGGGGTTTTTTTGTTTTGTTTTTGTTTTGGTTCCCTTCGCTGGGGGACAGCAGGCCAATGTGGACGAAAATAAACTCCACTCACACTCGATCGGGCCGTGACCCCTCGTCGCCCACCGAGGACAGCACAACACTGTCTACCGAAGCTGTCAAATAAAGTGAGGTTAGAAAAATTACAACCCTACCGTTTAAGTACCCATTACAAAATGGCCGCGTTGTGCCAAACTGGCGATCGGTGAAAATCGATTGAAATCATGGATCTCATTGTCATTGCCATTCCAAGTAGCGATGATTCCTTCCATTCCTTCGCTTAAAAAAGTGTATCCAAAGAAGGATGCAGGTTATATAGCTGCGATTAAAATACCAATTAGTTCCGCACGTTTTCTGCGCTCATTTCGAACCGAATGCATCGACTACGTGCAGCGCATTTTTTTTTTTTTCTTTTGCTTGTTGCACTGGCTAATCGCTTCTTATGCCGTCTGCCGTCATAATCGCACGTCTCATCTCCCGAGTCCCGAACGGGCATAACGATGATGGCTTCAAAGGCAAAGGGAAATAAAAACTCGAATCAAAAGCGATGCGAAATGGCGAAAACGGAACAAGAAACTGGCCTCTCCTGCCACTCCACCACTCCATCTTCATCTTGATGATCATCGTAGGGAAGATATGGATGGAGTCGTTTGATATAAATTTTATAAAAGCTGAACGAATAAATATAGATTGGGACTGAAGATAGTACGCGACTGCAGCCAGGAGGTTTCAGCTTCCAGTCCGTTTGCGGTGCCTTTTTTCGCTGTCCGCCCTTCGTCGGAGGGACAGGCGCACTAGAGTGCCTGTTCGGAGAAAACCGAGGATGCCCTTCATTCGTTTTGTTTCTTTTGCTCCAATCCCGTCACGCCATTGGACGATTGGGATATTCTGTTCCGATGCATATGTGCGATCCGTCTTCTTGTCCATGAGTCCTGTTTCCCCTCGACACACGATTCGTCTTCCCGTCGTCCCGGAGCGGCTAGCCCTCAAGGGTTTCTTTGTGGACGTACTTTGTGCGGTGCTGTGCTCCCTTTTGCATCTTAACCGATGACGTCGTCAGCGACGATGAACACGATGATGATGATACACGTTCGTATAAAATGTAGATTTTGAAAAGGCAATACTTTTATCCATCTTCTTTGCCGCTTGAAATTGACCCTCGAGCGGTGGAAATGTGTAAAGTGGCAAACGAAAGGAAGAAAAAAAGACGTGCTACATCGCGGGGTGACGCCCATCTCCGGTCGCCGATGAGCATGAACGTCGGGGGACTACGGATTTTGCGTTGTTTCTTCTGCCATTTTGATTTCCTCAATTCACTCGCAAACCGGGGATGCAAGGGAGTCAGGGGTTTGCTTCGATTTGCAACCGCAGCCACGCCACGGGCTGGCCCAATGTCGCTGGTTTATATGACAGATGTATACTAATTGCAGGTGCAGAACCCGGAATGCCATCTTACGGTCGACCAGACGGTGATCTCAACGACGACCGTATGCAGCAAATCCTGTCCGAAGCCTCCATGATGAAGCGGGGCGAGCCACCAACTCCCCAGCAGCAAGCGCACCATCAGCAGCAAATGCGCGAGCAAATGCAACTGCAACAGCACCAGCTGCAGCAGCTTCATCTGAGCGGGCTGGATGACTCCACGCAGCACAGCGACAATGACTCCAAGTCACCGCACAATCGCGATGTCCACTCGCCCTTCTCCAAAGACTTTCTCAGCGGACGTCTCGGCAGCACAGGACGGCCCAAGAAGTACGACAACGACGACATTTCGCAGGACAAGATCGCCAAGATCTACCAGGAAGAGTTCTCCAAGCTGATGCGCAGCCCGCGAGACTTCCCCAAGTAAGTATAACAGCTTTGCATCAAACACATTCCGTCATGGTATGAGAGTAGAGATGGATTTTGCTATAATTGATCGGGTAGTCTTCTGTTTCCACATTTCCTCAGCGGTGCGATGCCACCAATGGATCGTCCACAAGACGACAACCTGCGACTAGCGTTCGAAGCCTACCACCGGGAGCTGGCCAAACTGCAGCAAAACGCTTCTGCGGCCCTACCCGGCATGCCCAACATTTCCAACCTACCCAACTTCTTGGCACTCCAGCACCAGCAACAGCAGCAGCAGCAGCAGCATCAGCATCAGCATCAGCATCAGCAACAACAACAGCCACAGCAACCATCGCAACCCTCCACTCCATCCGGACAGCCATTGACTCCCTCGCTGCCATCGCAGCATGCCGCGACGGGGTTGAATGGAGGCTCCGCGCAAGATCTTTCCCTGCCAAAGGATAAGCAATCGTCCTGCTCTAAGCTGAACGGCACCATATCCGATGCCGAGTCCGACGCCGACATGAGCCAGAAGGAGCTGGACGAGAGCATGAAGCACAGCGCCTTCAGCCTGGTCAAGCCAAAGCCCTCGGAACCGTCGGGCATGTGTACGCCCACTACGACAGCCTCATCAGCGGCCCCGAGTCCCATCGGCAACAGCATTCTTCCTCCGACAATCACGCCCACGGACGATTTTTCCGTGGCTGCCAGTCCACTGCAGCGGATGGCATCGATCACCAACTCGCTCATCACGCAACCACCGGTCACGCCACATCACACGACACAGCAGCGCCCGCTGAAAGCCATCCTGCCACCCATCACTCAGCAGCAGTTCGACCTTTACAACAACCTCAACACGGAGGACATTGTGCGGCGCGTCAAGGAGTCGCTCTCGCAGTACTCGATAAGCCAACGACTGTTTGGCGAGTCGGTGCTGGGACTCTCGCAGGGTTCGGTCAGCGACCTGCTCGCCCGTCCGAAGCCCTGGCACATGCTAACACAGAAGGGCCGCGAACCGTTCATCCGCATGAAGATGTTCCTGGAGGACGAGAACGCGGTCCACAAGCTAGTCGCCAGTCAGTATAAGATCGCACCGGAGAAGCTGATGCGCACGGGCAACTACAGCGGTACGCCCCAGATTCCCGGCATGCACTTGCCGAAGCAGATGCCTCCGACGATGCCGAAGATGCTGAGCGACTCGATCAGCAAGTTGCAGCAAGATCAGCAGAAAACCTTGCTCCAGCTTCAGATCTCGCAAATGCAGCAACAACTGCCGACGGCCCAGGCCGCTCAGGCCGCGGCACAGCATCAGCATCAACTGGCCGCTGCAGCTGCCGCCGCGGCAGCCGCTCATCATGCCGCCCAGGTGCAGGAGGTCCAGCAGCGCCACTCAGTCCAACAACCACCCTCCTCTCAGCCATCGCCACTCGGTGCCATGGGCTCCCAGAACTCCTCCTCTCAGCAACGACCTCAGCAGGCCTCTCCCCAGACGATGCTCCTGACGCCTCCGGGCATTCCTCCTCAGCATGCCATCGTTCTGCAGGGCCACGCAGCATCGCAAGACAAGAAGTCCTCCATCATGATGCCGATTCACTCGCCCGTTCCACAAGGTCCGCCCGGTCCCGTTAGTCAGCACGCAGCCCAGCCGGGTGCGCCGAACTCCATGCGAGGATCGCTCCATCAGCACATCTCCCCGACGGTGTACGAAATGGCCGCCCTCACGCAGGACCTTGACACGCAGGTGATCACGACCAAGATCAAGGAGGCGCTGTTGGCGAACAACATCGGACAGAAGATTTTCGGCGAGGCCGTGCTTGGACTGTCGCAAGGGTCCGTGTCGGAGCTGCTGTCCAAACCGAAACCCTGGCACATGCTGAGTATCAAGGGTCGCGAACCGTTCATCCGCATGCAGCTGTGGCTAAGCGACGCCAACAACGTGGAGCGCCTGCAGGCATTGAAGAACGAGCGCCGCGAGGCTAGCAAACGGCGTCGATCCACTGGCCCCGGTGGACAGGACAATAGCAGCGACACCTCGAGCAATGACACGTCCGAGTTTTATCACTCCAACTCGCCCGGTCCCGGTTCGGTCGGATCGGCGACGGCCCCTCCGAACAAGAAGCAACGCGTTCTGTTCTCCGAAGAGCAGAAGGAAGCGCTCCGGCTTGCATTCGCCCTCGACCCTTACCCCAACGTGCAGACAATCGAATTCTTGGCTAGTGAGCTTGGCCTGTCCACCCGTACCATCACCAACTGGTTCCACAACCATCGAATGCGGCTGAAGCAACAGGTCCCGCACGGTCAGCCCTCGGAGCCGATTCCCTCTCGCGAAAACCAAACCGGAGCGCCCTTTGATCCGGTGCAGTTCCGCGTCCTGCTCGGTCAGCGCCTGATGGAGATCCAGAAGGAGCGTTTGGGACTGAGCGGCATGCCGCTGCCCTATCCGCCCTACTTCGCGGCCACCGCACCTGCCACCAATCTGGCCGCCCTGATCGGTCGTGGATTCATGCCGGGCAGTGAGGCTGATTTGGCGGCACTCAACAAAAGCATTAGCGAGCAGATGAGTGGACTCGACCTTTCCATGCCATCGTCGCTCAAGCGTGAAGGTGACGATGACTACGAGGATGACGCAGAAAACGAAGAGGAAGCGGGCAGTGGCCATGTGAGCGATTCCGAATCGATGGACAGTAGCCGGGGCAAGCGAGGTGGTGATGATGACGACCTCAAGACGTCCCTATCGCTCGCCAGCTTACAGGCCATGTCCCGTATCAGCCGCCGTAAACCGGCCGCCCCGCAGTGGGTCAACCCGGACTGGCAGGATCCGGACAAGAAGCCGGCGTCCGCAGCAACGGCCGTTTCCAACATTCCCTCCTCCGCCAAGAAAGATGCCGCCGATGCCATCATCAACGGTGTGTGCGTTCTGCAGCCGCCGGACGGTGTGCCCTCGGTGCAGCAACGGTTTGCCGCAGCCATGGCAGCGGCCGCCGCAGCCGCCGTTGCGGCGGCAACCGGTGCCGGAGCGACCGTGCCTTCCCAAAGCCAAGACGATCCGTCGAGTGACGCGGAAAATGAAGACGATGACGCCAAATCGAACCACTCCAAGCACTCCTCGTACGGCGGTTCGGAAGGCAAGCTGGACGAAGATCGACCCCGGACGGCGCACGATGAGTCGGAATCGGAAGCACCCTCGGATGCGTTACGACCGACGGACGCAGATGCACCGGATGCAACGCAGGAAAGCAATGGCACCCGATCGGGTGCCACCAGTCCCGCCGGCTCCTCAGTAACGGTCAAGAAGGAAATCCTCGAAGACAACCACGGTGATCGATGGGATGCGTACTAAACCGCCCATCTCGGTTCTAAACCGCGAGCATGTGTGCAGTGATGGTGGTGGATACAAACTGAAAAGACGCATGGAATCGCTAGTATCAGTGCAATCAAAAACGCATCCAAAATGGACGTTGGACAAACGAAAAGTGTCACCCCGGGCGGGGAGCGATCGAAAACAAAAAAGCGAAGAGACAAACAAAATCAGCAACAAAACAAAGAGAAAGTAGCCACGCGCTAGCTGTGTATGTGATTGTTCTAAACCTCCTGTTTTCCTTTCCATTCTCTGTTTCGCCATTTTGTTTCAACACAAAATCGATCGACAAGCGTGATACGATCGCACGGTACGATCGCAAATACCCTTTCCCTCTACTCTTGTACATAACGTCTCTACCATTTTCAAACTTGTTTCCTGATTTCCCTAAGTTTCCTTCTCACTATCCCTGTATCACTGTAAGAAGACTGTTAAAAGTGAAGTTTTAAAAACAAAATAATAACCCGAGATGTAAGCATTGTAATATTAAAAGCAAAACGAAACGAAGAGCTACCCAAACACAAATACACACAAACAAAACGAATCAGCAAACAAATAAGCAAGCTCGGTTAGATGTTAAGGTTCATTATTTAAATGACAAATGGTTTACTACTGTACGGAATAGCACGAATACAAAGAAACGAGTCGCAACGAAACGCGTTCAAGCTTATCGGTTAGGTTTTTATTAATCTTACGTTATCATGTTTTGCCTTCGCTTATGTTTTTAATAGTTTACAAAGATCCATTGTATTGGAGAGCATGTGGGGTTAAGTTGTGTTAGGGGCAGCAGAACCCCGAAACAGATGAGCGACGAGCGACGACAAAGACGGACGGCGTTCGTGTTCGTAAATTGCATTTATGTGTTTTATCAAATCGTGTAAATATCGGAGAAGGGTGTACGAAAGGTGTAAATCGATTAGCAGTACAGACAATTCTAATAAACGTACTTAGAGCAAAAATGTATGCAAAACAACAACAACAAAAAACCCACAAACAAAATCCCACAGAGGTACAGAAATACAAAAAACAACATCAAAGCAACATATTGAAATCCCGAAATGACAGTAGACACAGCCGACTAGATGGGAATGAAGGAACAAATCAAAACAACTAAAATCGTATATACATAAATCAAGAATCAATCAAAAATTTATTCAACCCTTTTTGGCAGGGTGGTCGAACGGGATGGGAGATATTTTAAGACACACTTACACTCATACTTGCGCCATCCGCCTGTTCGCGCTTTTCCACGGAGAGCAGGGACAGGGCGAGTTTGTTTGTTTTGTAAATTAATGAACAACTCCAACAGCAAACAAACACATACACATACACTATACACGGACTTGTACACAAATACAAACTGAAAAAAGGCCAAATATATTGTTAAAGTCTAAGTAAATTGATAGCAGTACAGAGTAGGACTGCAGGAAGGATGTTGTTTGCAATCGATCGTCCAAGCCGTAGAAAAAGGGCTTTAAGGGGGTTTCTTCCTTCCTTAGTTATTGGTTTTTATTTCACAGTAACCTTGCGTGTGACCCGATACAGCGTAACGATCAGGAGCCGTGTTTTGTTGTGTTGTTGTTTTCCTCTTTTAGCATCGATGAAGCGATCTCAAATTTCATACCAAATATATTTAACAATATAGTGAAAAGCAACACTTTTACACACACATACACACACACACACAAACACACAGAGCACTGGCTAAAGTTGGAGAATTAAAAGGCAACATAAATGGCGACTTGTTGCGCACGTTTCGCGGAACCCCGTTTTAAGGCTCTAGCTTTCTTTCAAATAGTTTTTTCTTTCCTCGATGCTTGAAGGATGGATGGTTCGAGGTTGTATATAGCCCTGTACATAGAACGATCGTACCAAGAGCACGATCAGCAAAACATCCATTTACCCGTTGCTTCCATTTTTCCACATCTCCCTCAACCAGCATCAAACATGAATGATGATGATGATGATGATGATGATGATGATGATGATGTGAGTAGCAAAACTCCCCCAATGCAGCAATGAAACGCATATCCCGAATTTAGCGAAAGCAACGGAACCGAGCAAACGCATCGGTTGAATGTTTGCGCATTTAATAAGATAGACAGCGATAAACACATTTTAACACATGTTTACACGAGGTAAAGTAGCAAGTTCGTATAAGCTGTAAATTTCAACAACGTACGTAAAGACGTAGAAAAACCCCGGGACAGCCATGGCTCCTGGAGGAACTGATTTTAGTTTTTACTTTATTTACTGTTAAATGAAATGCCCACTGGCAAACACACACATCCATACATCCTTGCTTTCACTTACTTAAAGGACGCTCGAACGAAGCAACTGTTTAACAAATTGTTTCGAAACGCCGAAAATAAAGCAAACGTAAAAAAAAAGGATGCACGATCAAAAGTGGCACGGAAAGATGAATGAATAGCTAGCAAAAGGTTCAACTTTTTTAATACATAAGTAAATCGAAACAAATTTAAAGTAAAATGCAAATAATGAGAGAAAATTAATGAAAAAGGAGCGAGGGAGTTCGAGAAGAGACAAAACATAAAAAAAAAACAAAACGAATTAAGAATACGTAAGAAAAGTGAGGATTATTGAGGAAGAAAAAAAACAGAACGAAACGGAATGCAATATTATGAACGAATGAAGCCCATTGGAGGAAAACAATAATTTTATGCAACCACAAAACACAAAAACAGCAGTAAAAACAAAACATGTGAAAAGCTGATCAAAACAGCACAAAAACAAAAGGCCGCATGTAGTAGTGTAAAGTAGACAAACAAGCACATTTTGTTAACTTATTGTCCGTAGGTCTTCTATTGATTAGTTATTAGGGTGAAAAGCCGATTCTTTTGCACAACAACGATATGAAATCCCTTCCAAACGTCAGCCTTCCTCTCCTGATGGTCGATGATGGCTGGTTGTTGTTTTCGTTTTAATCGATTAGGTTTCGTTTCATTTTTGGTTGATTTATGTTTTGCTCTGTTGATGGCGGTTTGCTTTATCCGTTGTACGCATGATCAATCGAAAGCGATCTGTTGCTGTGCCGGATTGTGTACATAAAGACGTTGGTGAGCTTTTATTTAGAGTATCTCATCAGCCCACACACCCACACTTCCCATCTGTGTGTGTGGTGCGACTTCAAGGAGGATGTGTTTTTTTTTCACACAAAAAATATCCGACTCAAGTATGTAGAACCATCTAAAGCCAACAAACAAATCATGCATCGGTTATGGAACAGAAGAAAAAAAAACGGTGAGGTGAAAAAGATTAAAAAAAATGTGCAGTAAAATTGTTTACAGTAATTTAAACTTGCCCAAGGTATAGTCAAGTGTCGGGAGGAGATGGAAATTAATAATAATGTATTATTGAGCACACGCTGCAACCAGCGAGTCAAGGGTAAGGTAGTAATTTATCGAGAAATTTAATCGGCTTCTGGAAGAGAAAAAATTAAAACATAAAATAAAAACAAAAGCCTCTGGACATTGGAATGCAAAACGCTTTTCGTTTCGTAATTCAATCGAGTCGGTTTAGCATAGTGGTGTTCAACTGAAGAGGCAATTGAAAACCCTATTCCACATACAACACAACAAACACGAGCACCCACATCATCATTAGCAAACTCACACACACACACACACACACATATGCACAGACAACTCAAGAAGGCATAAACAAAAGCTCCAGCAAACAGAAACAGAAA
>KB694679.1:0-12291 GCA_000349165.1 Anopheles christyi | reverse complement strand
TGTGTGTGTGTGTGCGTTGGGGAAATGGAGTAAAACTGGCTAGAAAAATATCGACCGAGCAACGTGGAATCATCGCGATGGAAAGTCTTCTGGGCGTTGCTAGCTTATTTCAGTAATTCCTTCCGGTTGCTAATTAGCTACCACTCGGCTCGCATCGTTAGCAAACAGTCGACAGATGGAAAAAGAATCTCCAAACAAAAAGGGTAAAGGTGAACATTGCTTGCTTGCTTGCTTCAGGGTTGGATTGTTGGGTGCATCTGGTACGGTGCTCCACATTCTACATCTATCAGATGAGAGCATCTGGCTTATTCTACACAAAAAGGAATGAAGAAACGTCGCGCCAATATGTTATAACTGTGTCGTTGTCCAATCGGTACCTGATTTCACTAATTTTAAACAGTGAGCCGTGTCTTACGACTTTCGTAAACTAGTTCGCAATGTAATGCAAAGCTTTTTCATTGCGCTTCAACAAATACATATTCAATTGCATGTTTTTTTTTACTGTTTTGCAGCGAAAATTCCCCCTCTTTCCGGTCAGGAGAGTGCACGTGCCGGGTTATGCAATAGGGCGGTCGGTTGGAGTGCGACAACTCCACTCCGGGCCAGTACCCCCGGAAGCGTCGCATATCGATCAAACCCGCTGGACGTGATGGACACTATCGCGTAACGAAACATAACGCACACGTTACGCCGGCTCATCCATTCCCATTGCTGCCCGGTTCGATCTGCATCCCAACTGCAGTAGGTCACGTCGTCGCGACCTCTTTCCCGGCCGGCCGCACAAGTCTCAAGCAATTACGGGTGAAAATTGCATCATGTTAATAAATTGACAGTAATTTATTCCGCACACCCGGCACACCGCGCTTGTGCCGGGGAGTTCACACTCCCCCTTGGCACTCCATTTTGGTGCAAAAGTATCTGTTTTTTTTTTTGCGTACACCGGTGCAATGTGCAGTAACGGAATTGGAAATGGTGAGGAATCGGTTCGACTGTGGTTGTTGTGTTCATGGCTGCATGTGTGTACGCTGGGCTTTGTCACCCGGGAGGAAAAATATAAAGCAAATTGGTTGTAGGTAAACCTGCTATCCGATCGCAGTGGAACGCCCCCTCCCCTCCCCTTGTGTATCGTGTTTGTTTAACATTGCAAATAGCACTCCTATGATGCCATGTGTGCCGGCCCTTTCTAGTACTGTTGTAAGTCAGTGTTATAATGGCGCTACCGTGTCGTTTCTCATTATTCAATCGATTCTAAACATTTTCACTCTGCGCTCGATGCATCCCTAATAGATTGTTCCAAATTTGCTAAACAGCGCAGTGCCTTTTCGTATTAAGCTGTCAATAAAACGCGAGCCAGGGTTGTTGGCATCTTTGCATATTGCTTACCATATTCCAGGCTTTCCCATCCGTGCGTTAAACAATTTCGTGGCGCCTGGAGGAGAACCATCGTACGTTTTATTGTTTACTGCTACATGATGCGATGGTGAAGAGTTTTGTTTTTCAACTGGCCAAATGTTTACCAAAGACGCTCAGCCACGGGGTAGGGAAAAGGACCCAACATTATATCAAAACAAACCCCCATTGGCTACACAGGCTTGCCCGCCCGCCTGTTCAAATGCCAATGGCCGCAATGTAAACAAAAGGCGATACTTTTCATCGATCACGCCAATCGAACCGATTTTGCGATGGCTACTGAATTTGGCTAATCGTGGGCTCCCGAGGGCTGTTGAGCAAACACACACCCGCCGTACCATTAACCACGCACCGCTGTATACTGCTACAGCATTATGCTGCCGGTCATCGTTCAGTGCATCATGCGGCCGGCCAGCAGTAGGCTAAATAAGCTGCCAATTTGTTTGCGTATTTATATTTACTTAATCGGCTTCCTGCGTGCCTTTTCCTGTGCGCGCTGCAAGAGTGCAAGAGTAAATCGTTGCGAAGATGCGAGAAGAGAAAGATGTAAAGTGCGAGTTATTGCAGCGCACCCATATCGGACGACCGAATAGTGCAACGGTAGGGGAGAATCGAGAAAACGAACATGGAATGTGGTGACTGGGAAAATAAATTGTAACTTAACGCCCCGTTTCCCATTCCAATCGATCCACCCGGCATACGTGCACAGGGATGCCATATGTTGCTGCAAGTAGACAAGTGCGTTGCAAGTGCAAGCCAAAAGGGGGTAAAAAAAAGATTGCCCGTTGACAGGCGACCGGAGGACCGGAGCGCCAGCAACAAACCGTGTACGCAAACGATTTGTTCGAAACCAGTGAAGCAGGGAGTTTGGGAGGGGGAGGTGTTTCGGTACATCACCATTCGTTACATTGAACTGCGGTGCAGCACGTACTCCTTTCTTTACCTCACCACCGCGAACCAATGGTACGCGAACGGGATCTCGATAGGAAACATTACGTCTCGATGGTCTCGATGGCGCCATCTGTGCTGGAAGATTCACATGCTTTGGCCATTGCGCACCAAACGAGATTTGAAGAACGAAGCGGAAAAGGTGAACGATGAGGAAACGATACCCAATACGTGAAGATATCCTCCCTAAATCCTATTTCCAGAACCGTGATTACAATTTAGATGCGCTGCTCTTGTTGACCCGTTAGTTCTCGGAAGATACGCCGATACAGCCTCACCCAGGACATCGAAAGGATGTGGCTTTCAGCAGCTCACACACTTTTAAGATACTCTTTTCTACCGTCCAGATACCGGTGCCTGGGATACCCTTTGCTCCTGTCCAATTTTATAGGCACCACAGTGAACACATTCCTATCCCCGTTGGAGCTACATTATTGCAGCGGTTAACTTAATTTTCAAAAAACCCAAGCAAGATTCGTTGAATGCAGATCTATGTGTGCGATTGATTACATTCCGAAGTAGTTTGCAAGCAAAGACCGACGAAACACATCAAAAACAACACATACACATGTCCATAAAAACACACTGCATTCATACAACCAAACCCGAGGGCACGAAAAAGGGTACAGGAAAACACAAGAAACACTAACCGCGAACGGATCGTGGCCCCGAAAATGGCAAACCAACTTTACTCCTGCCACGTTTTTTTTCTTTACATTTTCAGTCACCTTTTGTTGTGGTTTTTTTTTTTAAATGTTGCGACGCATCATCGTCGTCCTGTGACGATCTCCCTTGGGTACGGTCGAACCCGAGCGAATATAAACAAGCATCCTCTAGACACATTCGTTCATGATTCTGTCGAAAACTGCTATCGCTAGGTTTTTATCTTCTTGTTTGAGCCCGCGCCGAGGAAAAGATTGGCGCCTCGAAACCGGCACCGTAAAAGGATGCAATTCCGTATACCGTTGGATTTGGTAGGCAAAGGCAACGAAAAGACGTGCTTTAAAAAGGACTTTTTACATTAAGAGTTGGGGTAAGCTAAAGTAAAGAGCGAATCGAGATTCGTGTGGCTATTTGGTTCATTTCTTTAGCTTTACTGTACCGACACACATTCAACACAAACCTAGCGATGGTATAATCAAAATTATTGTTTTTTTTTTTTTTTATTGTGAACCCATCGATCGTACATTGAACATATTCACAAAAATTCACAAAATTCACAAAATAACAATCATATTTAAAGCTATGCTTGATGCCAGTTTTATTCTTTATCGATAGCAATCCTCCATCAGGGCACCTACACGTATTAACATCTTAACCACTTCCGTTTAATTAAATGCCGGCAAACGATGTGGAACAAAGTATTTGCCACAATAACATCGCCAAATGGGTACATTCACAGACGTGTGGGAATTGTAACTTTTACTGCAAATAAAATAATCATCTCGCTTCAGAGAAGATTTAAGGTCGATCGTAAAACTGTACAGCCGTTTTCGTTCTCGCAGTAACCCCTTTTTTCCGGGATCGCGAAAAGACCCCCGAACCATGATCCCTAATAGAGCCATAAAATTTTTATTAGCCTCGAAGGTAATCACAGCACCGCTTTTCTCAAGGAACGCCCTTCCTATGGAGCGACATTTTCGCTACTTCGATTCTGCCATTGCGAAAGGAAATCGGGAGTAAACCGCCAATCTCTTTTCATACAGGGTAGCCTAATTAACCCCTCCGCACTGGTAAAAGACAACCGGAACGTCTGTCGTGCATCACCCCTGCAAAGCCTGCCATAAATTATCTCCGCGTATGTAGGAACCTTACCACCTGCGCATCAGGCCACGCGGTTTACGCGGTTTCGTTAATACCACTTTACGCATCTGTCTCTCCCGCCCAGTATGTCGTGTATGAGTATGTCGGCGCCTGGCGACATTCTAGCCATAAAATGCACATGTGCACGGGTCACGATCGAATGGTAAAAATGGAACAAATAGGAGCACACCTCACACTTCATGCTTTTCATTTGCTTCCCCAGCAAGAGGAACTGTAGATGAACTAGATGAACATATTTATCATCCATCTTACGGCGGCTGCCGGCAGTTTACGGAGGTGAATGCTTTCGTACTGTTGGGGGAGATACCATTCATACTGGTAAGACTATCAAAACATTTCCACGAAAGATAGATAGTCCGCTTCTATGCGACCATTTTCACCCACTCAAGTGGCGTTCCGATGTTCGAAAACATGCCGCTGCTCACGCAAACGCGGTAATAAAATCTCTCATCCTCTAAGACACCACTGTCAAAGATGGTGGCCGGGCGGAATGGGAAAGTAAAGGGGGAAACAAATATTTTCACCGGAAAATTCAAACAACACGCTACCCTCTTTGTTCGATGGACGGCGTGGACATTCCAACGTTGTCAAAACTAGTGGATCGAATAGAAAATCCGCTCTACACCTACGAAGTTTCGTGAACTTGTCCCACGTGACAGATGGCGTTCCTGAAGACGATCCATCAAGCGGACTCTCCTACCATCGCCAGACTGGGTTCCGCGATCAAGCGCGTGATTTAATTCCATTACGGCCCTGCACACCAGCGAGTGTGCTGCTTTCAGGAGTTTGTAAACAAAGCAACCAGTGACAAGCTAACCCGGCTAGTGGCGACATCTTCATCGTAAGAACGGGAAAATAAATCCCTCGTGGCCAGATTGCCGAAGTTACGGAGAAATCTACTGATGACATAATGACAAATTGTGGATGACGATTGATCGTACCCGTTCGAAACGGCTTAAACTGCTTCGGCAAGACCCGGACCGTCTGGAAAGGGGTTTTAAAAACAAAACATGGCCAGTTTTTTTTTATTTGTAAAAGTTTGTCAATCCACCAGAATCAAACATACCAACTGAAATCATTTCACAAATAGCTTCAGATATCTTTTGGGATGCACGGGTCAACGATGGCGCCCCAGCTTATAAGGGCGCGATCTTTCGTTCACCCTCTTAGGATTGATCGTATTACGCCGTATCATGGCACAACATTATTCTTTACGTCTTGTCTTGCATTCCTAGAACTTTATAGAGGTGAAAAGAATTATAAGTAGTTCTTAATCTTTCACGAGCATAAAATAACTCGATCAACAAATACATTCCATTCAGCGAATAATCTTCTCATTAGTCCATGATCCATGATCCAACATGACGTCAGTCACCGTTTTCAGTGGTATGAGATTCTTTCTTTTACCATTCCATTTGGCTAACAAAAAAAAAAAATTGCACGGAATACCAGGGCGTAACAAACAAACTGTACGCTTTGTGTCGGAATTGGAAACCCACCCCAGATGAACGGAGAACTCATCCATCTCACGTCCAGATGGCGACGATGGCAACGGCTGCTACTCGTTCCTATCGTACGCCTTCCACGCAATGAAGGGATTATCGTGTGCGAATCGCTGTCCAGTCCGTCCAAGCGCGCCCAAGCTTCGCACAAGCAGACAGTATTCCAGAGAAGTGGCTCAGCGCTGGGAAATGTGCAAACAAATGATAAGCGAAGCGTCGTTGTTTGAACATCTGGACGGATCGAGCGGAAGAAGCACGTGTGCATCGAAGGTCTCCAAGGGACGAACGGGTAGTATGACAACGGGAGGGTTTTTTCGTCTAGGATGGTTACATCGACAACGTGGTGGAACCCGGCCTATCCACTACACATAGTCCAGTCATTGTACGCTTTACCATTGCCGACGACAATTCCACGAAACCGAACACCTTGAGATTATTTTTAGCATCTCCAGCAACGGCATTTCATATCATACATTTTGTGGTAACAAACTATCAGTTCTACTTCTATTTCTAACAAGGCTCGCTAACGTCGCTCTCAAAAGTTTTGCGAATCACTGACGCTTTCGCCAAATCCGTTTATGTTTAAATCTTTGGGGCGTGAGAAAATACAGTTTTTTCTTTGACTTAAAAATATGGTCCGTCCCACCAGAGAATATCATTCATCTCAGATAAGCCATTTGCCTAATTCCAGTTCTAAGGAAACTGGCAGCAAGCGGAAATAACGCAAAGAAAAATTATAACCCATCATTTCGTATACAGCTCCTAACTGCACCGTTTTGTGTATCAAAAGTCAACACACCCAAAACAGTGCTTCTTCATTTTGTTGCAGATTCATTTTTGCGCTCTTTACGTCCCACATCTGTGATCGCGGTCTAGATCTTAAGCCAGCGGCGCAGGCAACGATCTGCATCGGAACCTTCGCCCAGGAAAGTTGTCCATTTTTCGACCGCAAGAGCATCTTTAGGGACGCGCCACATGAGTCTATAATTATACACGCAACATATCTACCGGATGATACACGTTCACCATGTCTGATGTGTGCCACCCATTCATAAGAATGGCGTTTCTAGTCGACTGCGAAGGCTGCTGCACCTTCCAAGAATATCTTCAAACCCATTACCAAAGAAACCAAGAGCTTCGATTCTTGCCGCTTAGAACGAAGCGAAATCAAGGGTCATAACCGTAGGGCGGGCGAGATACTTGGATTCATTTGATTTAAACAAAAAAGGTGTGCAAAATATCAATTCCAGCTTTCAGGATGTGTGCGCTTGATGAGATCCGTTCTTGGAACCAGCACGCGAAATCAAATAAATTGCGCTCGCACGCGGCCGGCCCGCACATCCGGTCGCTAAATATATGTACAGAAACCATTTTGAGGAAAGATATAACTTCATCCCCATGGTGCTCACTCTCCTAATTACATGAGATCTATTCAACTTTTCTATTTTCTCTCCATCTCTAGCCACAATTACCAAAGCTTAGCTCTGATAAAAGACGCTCCCGATGTCATTGCAAAGCTAATTACTCTTTGATGTGTGCATCCGGTGTTTTCTGTTTGTCCCTGCCGTTTTGGTTACGACGATTGAGACCAACACCTTCAGTTTTGGGAGACTCAACCAAGCGCGTGTAGACTTTTCCGCTGGATCCTAATTAAATGTAACCGCCTCGTCCACGATCGTGCTGGCGCATGATCATCAAATGTCACACACTCGCACATGTCATCTTGATGAACAGATTTCTTCTCCATCACCGAGGCACGTACCGGTTATTCATCTCGCACCCATGTGCACATCGGCCGGCCGGTGGCTTCCTTCGCCGCCGTTCAATCGTCGGACGGGGTAATCTTCCATCCAGCTGCAAGCGATTTGCGCGGATTGAGTGATTTATGAACGAGTGCGCGAGGTGCGGACACATGCACGACGCGCTTTCCTACATTCCAAAGTACCCTTTCTCTGCCTATCTCACCACCTCCCCCTCCTCCTCAACCACATTCATCAGTTGGTCATCGTATAATTTCACTGGAGTCGCGAGCGAATGTGGTTCTCCAATTAAAATCCGAGCGCAAAAGGCGCCACTAATAAATGACATAATTACACCGTACAGTTCAGCTCTCGCGGTCGGTAGCTGAACGGCGTCACCTCCATTGCCGCCTTCATGGTGGCAATTACCCAGTCATCAGGGCGGAGTGTGTGAATGGGGTGTCCATCGGTTACTTATGTCCTCCATCCAAACACCCTCGCTGATGAGTCGCCTCGCTTTCGTTGCTGCGGGGTAACGGCGGAAGATGAGCGAAGCTTGTGCCAGCTGTCTTGCACAGGCCTTTAATTGCTTCCGCTCAATTCAGTCAAACGTAAATAAACGCACCCATTCTCTCGCCAACTCGCGAACTGGTGTAAGCTGTGTCCTTTGTTGTGACTTTTTTTTAGATTAGACTAGGGGTCTAGTTATAGATAAGCTTCT
Organism: Anopheles christyi; assembly: GCA_000349165.1. Classification (NCBI taxonomy): domain Eukaryota; kingdom Metazoa; phylum Arthropoda; class Insecta; order Diptera; family Culicidae; genus Anopheles; species Anopheles christyi. The sequence continues at coordinate 4,147 of KB694679.1, read as the reverse complement.
ACATTTTCATCGCATTAATGTGTTTGAGAAACCAGTGATCATTCCACTTACCTTTCATAAGGATTGCTGACAGTTCAACTGCACTCAATTTTGGATACATTTTAGCTAATGTGCTCATTGCCTCGGGCCACATTTGACTGTTCGTATTTTTTTCCTCCAATGATCTTTTCGTTAATGTTACCGGACCGGACAATGTTGCACTATACTGCACAGCGTGCAGAAACTTCTCTTGCTGCTGTTTTTGGTAGTTTTCGTCACTATCTCCCACACTTTCTGGTGTGCCTTTTCCCTTCGATTCCCTTATGTCACAGCACTTTGAGCAGTGCGATAGCGTCGATGTTGGTTCCGTTGACGTCGATAGCTTTTTCCTTAGCTAGCTATCTGTCGTTGTTTGCTTATCACCTGCTTTATTTTTATCTCTTCTCCTTCTACTTTCGAACGTTTGCGGTTTGTTTTATTTTTTTCCTTTCCGTTCAAAAACTTGGATCACGCATTCACACAGAGAGAACAGGTTTAATGCCCGCTATACATAAGGCAAGTCACCATACATCACTGGTATCTAACTTTATACCCTCTCGGATCGTGGAATTGATACTTTGCTCCAAAATTTTTACCGCAAGTATCAGACGCACCTGGTAAAACGTATTTTTCTCACAAACGCACTCTCACACACCAACGTCAAATAACAAACCCATCAACTTGCTTTCGGGGATGAGATGATTCACAGGCGTTACACTTTCAATTGGTCAGCATTTGCCCATAAAAGGAATCGATGGTTGCTGCTACTCTTGGATATCCTTTCTCCCTTTACGATGTTAATCCGTCGATTATCCCTTACTTCCGTTTCAAAAACGAATATAGCACAAGCGTGACGTGTTGATGCAATACAGAACAATCACATTCAGCATTCAACAATACTCATGTTATTCCTCCGTTCAAATAACCGCAACGACTTTTCAAACACAGACAAATAGAACAAACTTTTAAGCAATCTTTTTTCAGTGCGTGCAATTTCAGCAAAAAGGAACAGATTTCGTCCAATGCCGGTTTTGTGGGTTGAGACGAGTTCTCAAGCACTCTAGGACAATATACGATCAGAATGATTCACAATTGGACCACGAACGAACGATGCTAAGAAATGTAATGCGCGTACTATCTGCTGCTCGATCTGTTTACGACCACGAACGCTCTTGCGTTTGCTACCGGCCGACACGAAAGCATAAATTCAACTGCAACATCAACAACATTGTGAACGGCCACGAAGCGACGTTGAGATGCTGCGAGTTATTTCAAGGTGCAGGGTTGGCGAGCATACTTCAATTCGCTCTATTATGGTTCTGTATAGTTTCTGTTATAATAATAAAACGAAATTTACGAACATACTTGTAGATCAATATTTTATTTGTTACAATGACATCACGTTGTTGTTACAGGTACAGATAATAGTCGGAAATATTTATTTAAAGTAAGACAAACATATGTTCACCAATTTGTTAAACATAAAATAACAACATTATGTAACGTTGTTTTTTTATTACAAATGAAAACAGTTTTAACGACATTAATGAATACACCAACTTTACTAGCTTAACTAAAAAACACACATAATTAATGGTACTGCAATTTATGACATTTTTTTTTTTTTTTGAAACCGTTACTTTATTTTCAATAACTACTATAATGGAATACTTATGAAGTATCAAGCTAAACCTTATATTAACTATACATCCTTCAATACGTCTACCAACCCTGTCTGAGAGAAATGGTATAGCAACGTTTCTCACAAGAACATTCGGTTCTCTCAAAAGAGCGATACTCTTCGCTCTCACAATCGAGAGTTCACTTGTACTTGCCGGGTGCATACGCACGTCCTTAGCTCGCTCTTTCGCACTCTACGCTCGCCTGCACTTGTTACTTTGTTTGTTGCTGCCTCTTAGCCGGTTCGAATGTCTCTCCCCTTGTTTCAGCGGGCCGGTGCATCAACTCAGGTGCAGAGCGCCAGCGCTGTGTGTGTAGCGAGGGGTGTGAGCGAACATAATTTTTATGCTGTCCGCTTCCTTCACAACTTCCTCTCTTCTAGTGCTCACGTAGACGGAATTCGTATCACCATGCGTTTGCTCACGCGATGCAGGCGACTGTGTGTTAGCATACGGCACCATATGCAACCTAATTTTGCAACTGTAACAACACTTGAATGGAATATTTCACGCATTGAACAAATTAATTGAAAACCACGCCTTCTCGAACATTTGCTTACCATACGCCAATAAACTAAAAAGCGGTTCTTCTCAATGGCTTACATTGTGCGTTTGTGTGCGATTAACACCTGCGAGCTAAAAATATCCAAGCGATAAAAATAAAGCTGGAATATGGACTATTTTTAGCTACATGCTGTTGACGAAACACTGTTTGTATTCTTGTTGTCACTACTTTTGCTACCCTCATGTCACTCTTGTTATCGGGACCGTTAGAAGATACAAGCCACATTTGCAACGATTGCCTTCCATATTCCTACACCAGCAGTCGTGTCCGAACAGCCGAACTAATATTCCGACTAAACAGAGAGATAAATATTTTCAAAATTTGCTAATGTTGTGGAAAATTCCTCCAATCCAAATCTGGAACTTTTCCATTCCGGTGTCCGTCAGTCGGATTTGTTAACACCTTCCGGAGACAACTGTCCAACACTGGCAATAAGTTTGGCCTCCTATTTATTTATTATGTGTCACGCTATCTCCATGGACGGTAAACAAATATCTTTTCTGGTGAGTGTGCCGAAACGTGAACACAATTGTTTGTACACATAGATAGCGATGGTTCTCCGCTTGTTTGCATGATGAAAGTTTTGGCAGACTTTAAAACTTTCCGGTTTTGCACTGTTGAAAGGAAACGTGCATGTGGATACTTTAAATAAGAAAGCATTTAAAGAGAATAAAGTTTCATGGCAAATAACTGAAACGATAAATATGTCTCTTCTTGACAGAACAATCTGGTCAGGGCAGATCAACACATTTTCGCCTTGTTTTGGCAGAATGGAATATTTTTGCCGGTAGCCAATTGACTAAAATGCCATCACTCTTCACCAAAAGACTACCCCTATAACTTTCCTTTGCATTTTGCTTATGTTTTACATGTGTTTTTGTGCTTAGATGCGATGAAACCGAACATACAAACCGGTTTGCAGGCTTCGTTTCATTGGCAACAACCAAATTCTCAACATCCTCTCTCGTGATATCCAATGTGTGCAGCTTTTACTGACAGTTTAGCATGCAAACCAAATCCAAACGGCACACTAGGGAAACTCATAAACTCACACCGCATGGCCACATGTGTTGACCAAGCTTTGAAGGAAAGGAGCTGCTTCAACGCAGGCAAAACTGCTTCATCTGCAGTATTGCCACGTTTCGGAAGTAAAATTACAGACAGCATTGGGTGCTAATATTCACAACGGTCCTGACGATCCACCCGTTTGCTGCATATTGCACTTCTGCCGAACAAATCATCGAAGGAAACGGATGCAAATGCGTCAGCTTTTTACTGTTACCGCTTCCCAGCGGTCATTTCCTCTAGCCAATTTCCTCACACATGTACCGGTATGCACACCCAACGGGAGCGCTTAGCAGACGTCAGAGTACGGGCTGGTGTGGAACAGTTTGCATGAAGTAGCGGAACCCTAATGACAGGCACACAGAAAGAGAGCGAGAGTGTGAACAGCTGGCTCACATGTGAGGACACTGGGGAAGGATGTAAACGTACGAGTAGGGAAGGAAATAAAATTATACACACTTTGTTGCATTTTTGCTTCAAGACATCGACCATATGATTTGCACAACAAAAGCGTCCTACCAGGAGTAAAATGTATTGATGTTTCCAGTTTTGCTTTCGACATATTGGATAAAATGCTATTTTTCAATATAATTATTTTTTTTAACGATTATAAAGCAGAAGTAAATATTTATAATTTCTAACTAATTCTGAAAAAGAATTTCATAAACATTTCATTGCAGCCCTCTTTACTAATGGCTCATATGAAGCTTTCTATTTTCATCCTACTATGATAATATAACATAAATAACATAACATAAAACAAAAAACATAAAATGATAATATAACATAAATAACATAACATAAAACAACTCACAAATCG
>KB694668.1:0-12281 GCA_000349165.1 Anopheles christyi | reverse complement strand
GTGTGTGTGTGTGTGTGTGTGTGTGTCTATATTTGTGCGAATCCCGCTGTGTGTGAGAGAGGTTTGTGATTGCGACTGGAGGATCGTGTTGTGTCGATTGTTGCTTTTCCCTTGCCATGGTTCCCGCATACATGAAGCTCTACTTTTCTCAGCGTTAATTTGTTTCCACTTTGATCTGAAACTCACTTGTGGTGCCGTTTGCTATTTAACGAAAACACCAGTCTATTGATATGATATGTTGTTTGTTTAAACTTATTTAGTTTAAAATACTGTTTTGGGTGTGCAATTTGTCCATCGAGCCACAATCATGTCGTTTCTACCTTGCAAAGAAAAGAGTATAAAACTCAGCCTTGATCAATGACTAGCACAGGCAAGCAATCGACAAACGTACTTACATTGTAACTGTGTGAGAGTGGGTTTTTTCATTACTGCTGTGTGACTCACATGACGGCATTGCAGTAGTGTTAGTGTGCGTTTTGATGCTGCACTATGGAGAGGTCTGGAACAAAACGGAAGTCGATTTTTTGTGAAGTTAATCTGTTGTATTGACAATAATTAATAATGTTTATTCTTTGCTGATATTACTCAGCACAACTTATGGTTATGATTCATAAGAGTGCTGTGGGTTTTTTTTAAAGAGAGCCTTTAGCAATAGAACAATATATTGTTTTGTATAATTTCATTTTCTGTCTAATTCTCTTCTCCACATTCTAGTGATGGTTATTTTTTTATGATATATCTTAACTTTAAAAACAAATTATTTCAGTTTGTATCTATGTTGCATGGTGCCCATAACGCAATGGATGAAACTGGAACGGATAAAACTCTGAATATGAAGGTCAACTGTATTGTTGGCGTTTAGCTTAAAAAACGTTTAAACCTTTAGTGCAAAGCGTATTAACGGGTTTTGCTTTTTGGTATTTATGGTAATTGATAAACAATTATTTAGCCGTATGTATTAATGACTGGTTTTTTATTTACTAACAAACACTCGTATGACCACTGCTTTTGCATGAAGTCACACAGTGACGGCTCAGATAAGGGAGTGTGTGTAGCAGTTCACTGCTTAACTGGAATTGCACGGGCACCGGGTTGATTCATACTGTCTGAGAAAACATTGTTACGCTGCTTCAACGTATGGGGGGCTTTTTTGTAAAGATGTCTTTTAACTCTTGTGGTGAAAAATTCGTTGTATTTCTGGCTTTTTACAGCATTGATTTCTATTGTTGGGCTCAACATATATACTTTTTTTCGGAGCCATTTAATGTCCCATATATTGGCAAGTAAAATGTTTTGTATTAAGCTTCTGGACTGAATTAGGTTTAAAAAACTACACATGCTGTGCTCCCGATACATTTCCCTTGTTGTCGAATATTTTAACCTTACTTGCAGCTGACGATGAATGACACAGGATGAATAACAAAATAGCCGAATGAAATTTCCCGATGGGCAAACTTTCCCATCATAATGGATGTTGGGGGTGGTGTGTGAAAAGCGACTCGGGCTGAAGAGGAATGATGTTATGAAGAGTTAAAAGAGGAATTGTATTTTTCATGAAATTCGCGTACAACATCAAGCATTGTTAACCGTCCTGACGTCATCAATGAGGGCTTTTTAAGGTGAAGCCAGCGAAAAGGAATTAAAGCCGATAGAAGCGAAGCCCCATTCATGCTCCGTGAAGAGTTTTGGCTAAGAGGTTAAAAAGAAAGATGAAACTTCACAGTAAGGGGAAGAACCGACAATAGGTAATGAAATGCCGATGCCATGGACCTCCGCAGAGAAAAGACGATTTGATGAACGTTTGAAGCCCTCTATCAGATAATGGTTGCACCGTCAAAGATGCAGACAAAGATTGTTCAATTTTTTTTATTTACGTTCGATAAGCATAGGTGACATTATATCCTTTGGTATGCGGTTATAAATTAATCATGTGCATAGATCTTTAAGATAGAATCCTTTTATTATTAATTATATTTCATTATAAAGGATAGAAAGTATATTTTAAACAACATTCTGTACTGGTATTAGTATTGTATATTCGCAAGCGATGTTTAAGATCACCAATATCTGGCGATGATTGTTAAATTATATAGCCGTTGACTAATGCTCTTCGTGAAATAAGGTTGTTGCTAATGCTTTCTGGGAATAAATCTTATTCCACACCACACCACCTTCAACACAATCACCATGATGCATTCTGACGGCATCACATGTTGTGCGAAATGCGGGCGTCTTATCAGTTCAGTCTTGTTATTCCTTTTCTGTTTTGTTTCTTTATGTTTTCTTAGTGCTGTCTGACATCGCTTGAACGACGTTGAAATGATAAAGGAATCTAATGGAAGCACTTGTTGGAATATAGTATACAGCTAAGTTAAGCGAAGGGATGAATTTTGCAGTGAGATGTACGGCAAAGAATGGAACTCTGGAAGGAGTCGAAATCTAAATTTTCAAACAAAAAAATTAAACTTCTTAATGATCTCGGTATAATAAGTCAAAGGGATTTGTTAGTGGGTTGTTTAAGTTGATTGACTGCTGCTCGAATGATGCAGACATAGTGTTATGTCTACGATATTATTGTAACACTGCTTTCCCTATTTATAATTGCAGGTGCTGGTTTGCTGTGAGAAGCAAGCGTGCATAGTTTAATCCAAAAGTCGGACCATATTCCTGCGCTCTAATGGAGAGGAGACGGAAATTATGCTTCCTCTTGGTTTGATCGCACTTAGATCCCAGTGTATGTGTGTTTACGTGGAACCCATGTGGAACGAAGGCGACGCATGCATGGAATATGAATAGGATAATTAGAATGCAGTTGACCATCGTCAGTGTGGAAAGCAGAGTCACCAATATACAGGCGCAGCAGCAACAGTGTTTTCAGTGGCACGCAACAAACATAAACAATCCGTTAGTAAGCCTGGCAAAGTTTTGTGAAGAATTACACTAACAAAAAAAAACCAGCGCGCGGCCACAGCATCATCGTAATCTAAGTGGAGAGAACATAGCACAGCATATTGCCACGCAAAAAAGAACCCATTGTTTCGTTCATAATCACTATGTTGTTTCTTGTACCTCGATAGTGGTGTCACGTTGCTCAAACTACTATCCTGCTCAAATACCCCATCACAGCCATCTTTTGATGAAAGTTTCAAGGTTTACTACTCAAGCAATATTATCGTAAATGCAAGTAACGAGCTGAACTTATGTCAATTGTCTGGATGAGTGTATGTTGGAGTAACTTCTGAACGGGTCGATTGCTGAAAATGTGCTCAAATAACTAATTTCACTGTTGTTGACATTTTGCCAGGAAATAGAAAAGCGTGTTAACTTACCGTACTACCAGCAGCTGATATACAACGTGCGTTTAAGTAAATAATTCGACTCCGACTCCATAATTCCGTGGTGTAAGAATACAGAGAAATCGAAAAAGGTGATATACAGCAAAACAACGTTGGTCGTCTTATCAGCAAATTAATAACGACGTCTTCTTTCGGCCTGCTTCAGTCCTGCTTTATAACAGAGCTATTACTTCCGTCATCGGAGGTGTTTGAGGTTCTTTGTATTGCATTGTGACACCTTGCAATAGCATTGGTTTTAATCGGAGAGCCAGGATACTCAACGTGTGCTTTGCGACATTGGCTGGTAGACGCGTAATATTAACTTCTGCCCTTGTTCGCAAATGATCGTCGGGAATAAGCATTCTGTGTGGAGTTTCGTGTTGTTTTTTTAATAAAACCATCGCCATTATCGAGGTGAATCTGTACATTGGTTGAAATGTGCTTATGGTGCTTGTGAGTGTAAATCGCAACAATCATATTGCTTGTACTGTAAACGTATATTTTATGTAGTGATCAAGTAAAGCATATCATTACGAAAAGTTCGTATTTAGCTTCATGTCGTCAAGTGTTATCAATGAAAATAACGGCCGTCTGTGTACTTGTGTAGTGTTGATGGCTCGGCATCTAGCCATTTGAGCATCGGCGTTAAATTGATACCAAGTTCACTGTCCTCAGACTAGCATATAAAGTGGTTTGAGAAGTGTAAGAGTGTCATTGTTCCAGTGTATGCCGATTATCCATTCATAGTTCGGTTTCTAGACGTGTGAGTGTTCTACAAGTTTAATCCAATAGCCGATCCAGCCAAGGCATGATTCAGTTTAAAAAGTAAAATTTATCCATTTGAAACCACATCCGTGAATGTTTGTGCAGCCTTGTTGCATCTTCTTTCTTAAAGCAAAAGGAGTGATTGCAGAAATAATCACAAAATTCCTGTAAGGATAAGTGAGTGTTTTGGTCCTTCCGTCTGGTAATAAAGTGTACATAGTACCTAAGGGTAGCGTGTACGTCATCGTCAACTGCAAAACGGATAAGGCCAGCATCGGCGAAGGGAGAAATTCACTGTTCCAAGAGTTTGAACAAGAATTCTTCAACACATCATAATGCGTGAATTCAAAGTTGTCGTCCTTGGTTCCGGAGGAGTGGGAAAGTCGGCCCTCACGGTGCAGTTCGTTTCGGGCTGCTTCATAGAAAAATATGATCCTACTATTGAGGATTTCTATCGAAAAGAGATTGAGGTAAGATAAGTTTTGGTTTTTTATTTAAGTTAGTTTACCCTGATCCTCTTTTCTCATATCTGGTACAACAACCGCAGACAACCAAGATGTGCATAAATAGCCACTTGTAGATATGGCCACTAGTATGTGATTGAATTGTTTACCCACAGTAGGATAGTTAGTCCTGCGTATGGACGAGGTTGACCACTCTCCGACGGAAATTAACACAGGAATTTGATGAAAATGGATTAACAGTTTATTAGCAATATTACAGTAAAAAAGTTATGAACAGTAAAAGTAAAAACGTTTATGCTAAAAAATAAAAAAAATATGAAGCCCAAATTTTTAAACGTGATAACTAATAAAGCTTGTTTTCATTCCCGGAAGGGAATAAGAAAGCATGCATGCTTTTTCGTGATTCATTCGCGATAGGAACTCGTGCCCGACACTTTTATTGGACGTGGTCATGTCGTCGAACTTCTTGGTGTTAACGGTTTTCTTTTCGTTTGCATCGATCTATTTGTTTTGTTTGTTTAATATTGTTTTTAGCTGTATGGTCGGGCCGTCACTAGTGAATAAATAAAAATGTAAATAATATTTCTTTGCGAGACATTAAATATTGTTAAACATTAGTTTCAAACATACTTTTTTTTCCTATATAAATTAACTTTAATGAAAGTTGTCATCGTCGTAACATATATTTTACTGTCAAAATGAGTAAAGATGAGTTGTAAAGATATGTTGAGCTGGTTCTCTAGCACAGTCTCCACTTTTTGGCTTTTGTGTACGGCATGCTTCCGAGCAACATACACTTTTACGAATGCATCTGTGTCAAAGGCACGGAATAACGTCGGGATAGTTTTATAAATAAAACGAATGCTTCGCAATGCTGCACCGGACGCACAAATGTATTCTTTTTTAGAATCTTAACAAGCCACAACCAATACGGTACGAAAAAAAATCTAAAAAAGGGAAGGTTTTATGTGTAGCCTAAATGTCGATCCATTATTTCATAAGAATCTCACAATCACTATACGGTGTTGCAAAATAAACTTTGCTATAGTTTTGAGACAGAGTGCATTGAAAAACTTTAAGGACTACATTAAATAATTTTTTTGTATACAACTTTTGGAAAAACCTGCACAGCGAAATGCACTAAAATGTTTTTAATTATGCACAACAATTCGGAACCATAAAACCTTAAAACAAACGCAAATATAGTAGTGACTATGTTAAGCCGGGGTATTGGATTTGTACTTTCCGTGTTTGTGTCCGAGAATGGTTGACGTACGTGTATATCTAGCCGTAGCAGGACTTGTTTTCTTCTTCTTTTTAGTTGGCAAAACAACCATTGCTTGGCTCTCTGTGACTTGTTGTTTCCATTGCCTGATATTCAGTAGTTCTGCGTATGGGGTGCAGCAGTCCGAATGGGATTCGAACAACGTCGGGCCTCGTAAGAGGACTACGCCGTTACCACTTGACAACCAAACACTCCCAACTGCCCCGGCCGGACTTGTGTTAGATATTTCAAAAGATTTGTATACAAATGATTGTTCCCGCTTTCCATTCTTTGTGCGGAGAGCCAGAATGTCAGGAGGCTATCCTTTTCGATGTGTTTGCCTCGCTGGTTGTCGGCTAAGGTGAATTATGGACTTCATGCAACAGCAACTCAACTGCTTCGCACATCCGAGTTTTGTACACAAGAAGGCAAAGACCCCTGAATGCAGAGAATGGCCATGCTCATAGACCGGCGCGGAATCGTAAGCAGAAATTGAGGAGAAGAGAACCGTTGTCTGGGGAAATCTACTCATTAAGATTCTTATCGCTCTCGTAATTCCTCATAAACACATTTACGATTGTGCCTGTGCAGAGTTCGATTATTGTACCGCGTTCTAGAACGCTTCTCACTCAAACGGTAAGGAGTAAATGGAAGGAAAAAAAATGCTGGAGTGTTGCTGGAACATACACCACCCCGCACACACACATACATTGTCAAGCCAAGATTGGAATGGTGAATTGTGCATGTGTATTGGTGTACTTAATATTATCAGTGTAATGTTTTTTGAGAGCAAAACATTCTCAACGATAGCGGAATCGTTAGTTAGAAGTTGTGTGGCATACACGAATCAATGGCGTGGCGATTAATTTACATGAAGCTCATGTAGATACCATTCTGACGAGCGATGAACGAAGAAGGCATACCGCCCCATCCTCATTAAAATTCTGGCTGCTCGCCAATTTATGAACCTTTTGCATAGCGGTATACGATGAGGAGTAAATCGCTGTTGAAATCAACGCCATATCCATCACGACTTGGTGCCTTTCACCTTATTTGGCTGGCTGGCTTATGGTTGCAGGGTGCTTGCCCTGTGTTTAGTAATACCACGGGACATGGAAGGCTTGGTAAAGCTAGTATGCGCTTGGGGGATCAGTGTATATTGAACTCATAAGCTTCCAGTTCCGAGAGACCAAATCATTTCTTTTCCTCGATCCAATGTTACTGGAAAACGATACGTACGTTGCTCTATGGACTATTCTAAATACAAACGATGAATTTTGCATGATGGAACATGTGCCGTGCTTTATGATATGTGTTCATATTTATATGAATGCTGAAGATGATTTGCTTTGGAAGATGATTTACAGCCTTATGGGGTTGAAATCAGTGTGGAATTTTTTATTTGTTTAGCAAGGAATGTTTGTTTGTTTGTAGCTTTGTTCGATAATTGACATCATTACAATGGCATTGTGATGACTGTTTGGGATGTAACGCGATCCAGAAATTCGGGACATATTGTGGGAAAGAGAAAGAGAGAGTATGGGAAGTGATGCGTCATTATGTCATTAGGACCATTGACATTAGGACTCTTTAAAGAAAAAAAACTGTTCGTGGGGCATCTAGGGAGATGCATTCATTCCACTAGCACTATTTCCTATGAATATTTTTTGCATTTATGCTGAATGTGTACAGTTTTACCTGTGCGGCATCCGATCTCAATGCCACTTGTATAGCGTCCCATTTATATGTTATAAAAAGAGTTTTAAGCAGTACAATCTTAACACTGTGAAGCAGACAACCACTAATTGCAACGTGCGAAAATCTTCAGAGCCGCGCCACATTACATCGTAGCGGTAGCGAACGTCCATGGAACAGAGTCGCCCGTCGTGTGAGTATCAGACAATGAGCCCCACGCGTACACCAAACCACATCGCCTTGGCTCTATATGTGGGTAGCGTGTCAGTAGGCATAGCATTCCAATTGACCAAGCCACTGTTTTGCACCTTACCATTTTTTAGGGTTGGGTGGAACACCTCCTATCAACGTTGAAGCGAATTGGGGTTGTCAGTAGTAGGCTGCGGGGTGAGATTTTTGATGTGGTGAAGGTGGCGGGGAGGAGGCGGGGGTTACTGTGGTTACTGGGATAGGGAGAGAGCTGTAGCGAAAACCAAGGAAAACTCGCTCCAAAGTGTAACGTGTTCCAACGTAACGGATTTCCATTGCTCGAAAGACGAAGAAAATTATGCTCAACCGGAAAAGCAGCAACAACAAACAGCGTGCTGTGCTGGTAAATGTAAGGGGTATGTTTTTTCTTGCTCGTAACTTCAGGTGCCACGATGTTGTGAGTGGCGCAGTTTCTCGATAGGGCCACAAAACGAGTGTTTTGCCTGCCCGTACGGGGAAGAGTATCAAAATAATGTAACGACTGTATGTATGTTTCGACTGTAATACCATCATATGCGTTTGCAAACAAATAGCGTATTTCGACGAAATAAGTTTCATATAAGGTTGGCAAACCTATGCTGTAAGAGATGTTTGATTGCATGGTCGCAATAAGACAAACCTAATGAGACAAACCCTTTGTATATTTGCTACATCGCTAAGTGGACTTTAAAACGTGTGTTATAAATTTCACATTTTAACAAAACAAAAAAAACACTCAGATAGCGTCCATTGGCAAGTGAAAGTGATTGATTAAAAAAAGGTGTTTAAGGTTTCAGCTATGCTACAGCTGTCTTACAGCACATGACAAAACTAGTTTTTAAAATGCACGTTTCGCTTTGTTTTATTTATTTTAACTATTAATCAAAGGTCTATGCCTATTCTATGATGGGTAATTGTATTCGAAAAAAGTGTGTCCTTTTAGCCTTGGCGAGGCAAAGTGATTATTTGCCTACTCAACGTTTGGTAAACTTTGATGGATATAAAATTAATGTTTACATTCAAGATGAATTTAAAATATTATGTTAACCCACCCGATTGCTTTAAATAAAAGTTGCTCATCAAGACGCGACAGTTTCCGCTAGTACACTGCAATTAAATAGTTGTACCGTTAAGAACAAGCGTGAAAACGAATGCAACCCTACATGGTAAAATTTTCTACAATGCAGTATTTTTGATACCGATTGCACGTGGTGCTTGCACAAAATGAAATGGCACTTGAGTATAAGCCACTTGAGACGCTACTGGCTTGAACATATAAAAAAAATTTCAATGCAATTTTGCAGCGATCCAAAGTTGGACGTTTTGCTCGTTGGCGTACTTAACTCTCCAGAGAAGTGCATACATGTTCCATTTAATAAATATGTATGCTGCCTACAACATTTGTTAGCTCGAATCACATCATATACCTTGTATACGATAACAAAAACATATTGCCTTTTTGAATATGCGTAAGAATACGGTACAAAATGTATTGTGTAATCCACGTCATATTTTCTATCTGATTTTTACAATAAAGACAAAAAATGGACACATTATTAAGTCGTAGAGTAAGTTTGTCTGTATGTATAAGCATCAGTTTGCCAACCTCCCTGTATTCCATTGGCGCATATGGCTTATATGTTGAATCACCAAACGAAATAAAATTACTCATTAGGCACAGTTGAATCTGCTCACCATGATGAACTTGGTAATGTAGCTGCTGTAGTTATCAAGTAAAGTAAACTTAAGCTGAGACTTGTACTAGTGCAAACGCAACTAGTGATGGATTACTTTTGAGTACAATCTACCGTGACCACCCATCAGTGAAATTGATTTCCATCGGCATGGAATACGGTGGTACGAGCAAAAACAGTGGAAACTCCCTGCCTGGCATGGTATCGTATCACCGATAAAAAGCTGACGATGGCTCTAGTGAAGATTATTAGCCCAACATGATCAGACGCCATGCACAAAAAAAAGGCAATTTAAAGCAAGTAACGGAAAGAAGAAAGCGAATCGCAAAATTTTGCCCACCACTACTTGGTTGGCTTTGCATTTCACTGTGAATTGTTGTGATGTTCGTTTTCTGACTGTTATTAAACATGCATATTTGGTCTCTTAGTTGCATCGTTATAAAAAAAAAGTTTTGTTCTTTAGTTGCAAGTCGTTGAATTATAAATATATAGTTCTAAAATTTCAAAAAAAAACCGTTTTTTTAAAAGATGTTATAACTTCCATTATACGTTTTATATTTAGGTTTTCATTTGACACACTTTGCATTCCATTGTTCTATCTTTCTTAATGCCAAAACCATTGTTAGTTTTACTTTTACTTTAAACAACAACAAAAAAAAAAAACCTTCGCTTTGAGGCCGAAATATAAAAGAACATAGAAACCTGTATACATGCTCCAAAGCAAACGGTGGGAAAAGAATATGCTAGTGCCGCCGTGGCTTTGGCTTGGGTTTGGCACTTAAATTCCCTCTTTTCATTGATAGTATCACTCTACTTTCGCTGCAGCTTAGCTTGTGGGTTGGCAATGAAGGCCAGTGGGAGGGAATTATGTTCCATTTTAGATGTTATTTTAGAGCAAAAGCGTAAAATCATGCCGCATAACACGTTGGACTGGATAAAAGTACGGAACCGTGCACACCAACACACCGGACCCTTAACAGTGTGTACAGTAGTGGTGGTGAAGCATCCGCTGGTAGACAAAAACTTTAAAAACTTTAGCATTTAAGTTTAAGAGTAGCTTTATTACCCGTCCAATGTGAGTGACCAATACGACAGAATACTGAAAACTGTTGTGAAAATTTTCAGAAAACTTTATAGAAAATAGAAAACTGTTTTGTGTGATTTTGTGACAATATTTTACAATAACGGATGATTATTGGTCTTAAGCGCCTTTGTCACAGTATGCTTTCAATTCAGCCCATCAACTGTCCACAACAGGGTCAAACATTGCAAAAAGAAGAGCGTTTTATTAATTGGACTACAGATTGACGAACGGACATTGGCGATTAACATCGTCAAGTGGTGTGTGTTTTGCTGACTTGAGTTAATGCTCCTCATAGGAGAATTGGACGAATCGAAACTGGTGGAGACCTTTCTTATTTGTCCAGCAACAATCAATGCAATCACTATAGAAATAGAAAAAAAATATACTGCTTTTAATGTATGTTCCAAACATTCTTAAAACTGATGTTTTGGATGGGTCGAATGTAAGGCAGGCTTTTTCCAAATACATCCTAAAGCATCGGTTATCATTGAATGGCTCTTACCATATAAATAAAACTAGTAAGTGTCTAGTAAGTACTCGTGACGATCTACACATGTCACAGTCGTCGCTTGGCTGACTATTTCTGTATGTCACACCATACCGAAAACAGTAAGTCCACCCGTTTATAAGGTGTCTTTTAACGGCGAAGCAATTTCCTATTTTATATGGCCGTAGAAACTGCACTTCACTGCACCATTGAGAAATTCTTGCATCCCATAAACTATCTCGCACTATACTCGCTTGCAACATAGCAGTTTACACAAAAATGTTTCATCCGTTGGAGGAGATAAAAAACCAACCGGCAACAACACAGCTATGCCGTATTTGAAGAAGTTATACAAAATTTAGTTTTTACTCCAAGTTTTAGCATCCATTATACTCAAATCAGTCATGTGAGAAAGCACAGAATACGAATGAAGCTGCACGAACCTGTTTTGTTTGAGTTCAATTGCATCTATCGTTGATGCAAGCGACCGCGGTACACACATACACAAGATCGGAAAAAGACGATGGGAAAAATCCCCATTTCCGGTGACCGAAGTGTCTCTTTTTTTCCTTTCTGTATTTATATCTGTCTGTTGCCCTTGATGTACCTTAATGTGTTGAACGTAAAGCGGTTTGGCGATTGGTGTTCAAAATTAGTAGTTTCGCCTCCAGCACTGCGGTTAATGCTACGCCACACACCAACAAGTGCCCGGAGTTCAGCTTAGGAGAAGGTGCTGCAACTCAACTATCCCGAGGCAAAATTGGCGAGTGTTTGGTGTGGTCCGAATGAGTTCAAACGATGCTGTCATGTCATGGCCGTTGGTAGGCTCTTCTGTCTGCGTAAATCTCACCTTACGATGCAACCCCATAGGCAGGACGTTTTATAATTTCCCTTCTCCGTACAATTGTACAACTTTTGCTCACACCAATGCTGTGAATGTATTTGGTTTTACGCACAAATGTGGTCAAATGAGTAGTTTACGATACAAATGAATGTTTTATACCACGTGCAATAAGTAGTTTTATTTAATACTTTGAATGATATGGCAATCATGTTGCATAGCCAGTTAATCTGTACATTTTCATATGCGTTTCCAAGACCCACATCCAAAAGAAAGGGGTAAAAGGGAACCAAAAACTCATGTTTGTTTTTGGAGAAAAGATGAAAACAAAAGGGGTGAAATACTATTTTGAAGAACATTTAGAATTTAATAATTAAATTTACGGGGTTTTTCATTTGATAGAACAACACAAGCATGTTTAAAG
>KB694657.1:0-13437 GCA_000349165.1 Anopheles christyi | reverse complement strand
GACACGTATTTACTGTACATGTTTTCAATAATATATTACTATTCCACAAAAAATATTGTTTGCTACGTAATTTAATAGCCATGACAGTCGAAGTGTCCGTAAGTTTGCATTGGGGCTCATACAATTGTATGTTAATTAATTTGCCTTTGAGAGGATTTTGCAATGGATGGTTTAACATCCATTAGCAGTTCAGCTACTTTAGACCTTGTTCAGTTTGATCGATCCAAAACATTGTACCTTTCAGCAAAACATGCCCGGCACGTCTGAAAAAAAAAAACATCAAATTGTAACGACAAAATGCTTTTTGTCTAATGGAA
The DNA here is from genome assembly GCA_000349165.1 of Anopheles christyi. Classification (NCBI taxonomy): domain Eukaryota; kingdom Metazoa; phylum Arthropoda; class Insecta; order Diptera; family Culicidae; genus Anopheles; species Anopheles christyi. The sequence goes on along the minus strand of KB694657.1, from coordinate 13,120 downwards.
AAGCTCGAGCTCATAATTTTATCGCCTTAAACCTGCAAAAATGTATCGCGCGTGATAAAGCATTTGTATGAGTCGTCATATTTTTTCATCATCATTGGTGTGTTTCACTATTTTTGATATCATGTTTTGTGTTCGAATGATGATTTGCAGAACCAAATCGGTCGTCCTTTCGTTGAACGTAGAGGGAAGTATTCAAGTGAATACACTGCTGTGGGTACGAATCACGTAAGAAAGGTAGTAGAAGATCGCATGGAGGCCACAGCCTAAGCCGTAATGTCACAGCAACTTGTCGATCGAATGTGTGAATTGCGTTGATAATTTGCAATAATTTACCAATGTGTCCCCCATGTCACCATTTCCTTTGTGTTTCGGTAGGCAGGAAAAATAAAACAGGATAGAAAATACCACTGTGTGGATGTCCACCGCCTGTTCCGAGCGTTGACCGTAAAGGGATAGCGTACATTTTGGAAGAAATTTACCTTTTGAGCTTCCCCTCGTCAACCACAAACTGACAGGTTCCGTTCGGCGACAGCTGGATGGTCGTCCGCTGGGCAGCCACAAGATAAGGGTGTCCTCTGTTGGGGCTTTGCTGTCACTTCGATCAAGTTCGCGATTGTGTAAGAGCCTGTTGTTGTGGGTAGCTCTACTCCTTCCGCGACCGTTTATCTCGCACACCGGTATTGAAAACTTTCTCCCTGGGCAAGTCCGAGCGTGAAACTTTCTGGCGTGAAATTTATTCAAATCGTTCCTGCTTTACAATGAACGATATTTTGTTTGGGTGCAAAATTTAAAAGCTGCTCTTTTTTTATTAAACCAACGGTTGGATAACCATCTCTTGGGGAAGGTTCAATGATCGGTGTCATGAGAAAAGGGAAGGATCGTAAGACAAGATTGGTAGGAAGGTTTAAGGAAAGCAGTTTTGTTATTTTTTATTTACTATTTGTTTGTTTGTTTGAAAGTAGTTGCGTGGATTATTTGGGCAGATAAAGAGAAGGTATTTTAACAAATAAGGAACATATCAAAATATTCCACGTTGTCTTTAATTTGATTAAAAAAAAGCAAAATTAAAACACTAACATATGCAAATCATGCATAGCAAAAATAGATGACTGAAGACTGACCGAAGAAGAAGTGAAATCGCATGAGTGCATATGCACCCTGGCCAGCTCTTTAAATTTGCATCCGAGTATTAGACCGTAGGCAGCTAATCAGAAATCTAGCTTTAACCTACAAGTCGTATACGTTGTGGTTGTTGTTTTATTTTTCCCCTGAACTGTTTCCTGTAAAACAGATTTGCGTTGGCGATACTGGCAATGTGTGGATGTTTGTGTGGAAAGGAAAGCGACAATCGTACGTGTCTTACCGTTGGGGCTCACCCACGGAAGGATTGCATATGCAATAGCTTAGCCTCCTTACACTCTTTCCTTTGCATAGCATTGGACATTAAAGTGATTCCTGCTACAGCAACACACTTACGGAACGAGGTTATGCCATTAATTCTATTCTGCAAGGGCAATATGAAACATGCAGATTCAGGAACAGAGCCAAAGGAAGATTTTAGTACGCAGGAAATTATGATGGTAAAGCGCTAGATTATGTATATTGATTCCATTGTAAAATAGAAGCTTGTTTTACCAAAATAATTAATTTTAATCTTAAATAAAAATTCTTTATTATACTATCACCAACAGGACTGGGTGTGTTCAACCACAGGTTGTGAGTTCGGATTTGATTTGAAACCCATGTATGTGAAACTAAGTGCTTTATCATTATCATCAGCCCAGAAAGGCAGCCCGGTGGTCTAATGAATAGATCCGTCGGCTCCTGTAGAGGTCAGACGTATTTCAATGCTCATCCGGAATGTGTGTCCCCGTTTCGAGGACTGACTATCCAGCTACGTGGAACAAAAGTCTCGTAAGCCTGTACAAGGCCGGCACGACTGCTTAAGTTGTTTATGCCAAGATAGATAGAGAGAGAGCTTTATGATTATGCATAAAATAGCATTCAGGGATAATCATTTATGCGCATTGTTTTTTAAAGCAACATGTTTTCTATTTTTTTTAAATACCAGTTTAATCTACTTGTACGGCAAGATATATATAAATCCCAGTGTTACATTATTAAAGTGTAAGCATTTATGTGCAATCACGTTATAGAAAACAATGTTATCTAAATGGAAGTATAACAGTTTAATTAGGCTAGAAAACTGGGTTTCTGTTCTACTTTTGCATCTACAGTTTTGATTCTTTTTCTAACCCCTTTTCAGTTTAGACTGTATGACATAACAACATGTCCGTCATGGGTACAAATCTTCTATGGATCGAGCGTTTCATATGCATACTGTACTGCTTTGGGAAAACTCTAGGCCGACTACATTTCTGGCTCCAAATAGGAAAAAGTAGAAGAAGACATGAAGTGAAGCGTGAGGGAGTCTTGGAGTAGACAGGGACTGAAATTCTTGGTGAACGGTTTTCATCTTGTTGATGTTGTCAGCACGACGTGCTCAACCGTATGCGGGTGATTACAGAAGACACAGAACACCTAATTACGGTATCCATTAATGTTCGTGTAAGAATGCTGAGCGTTATGTTGATAACTCTGTGTTTTTGTATGCAAATTCCAATCATTTACAGAAGCTCAAGCGTTAACCGGTATTCGGATATTTTTGTATGGGAACTTCTGCCAGCTGCCGAACTTTAGGTGCTTTATATTTAGAAATCGTTATGCGAAGATTTGCACTTTTCAAAAAAGGGGCGTTTATGGGTAGTAAAGTCCCTATAATTAGAAAGTACAGAAAGCAATAGATTTTCTACGAAAACGTACAGAAAAGACTTACTGTGTGGTTCACTGTATTCAATAAGACTTTGCTGATGTGTTAGTCTATTCATGTATGGTTGTAGAACATTAAAGCTCTTTTTAATTCATATCTGTTAGTAAGAGACGTTATTCTATTATGAAGCATCGCATATCAAGTGCTTTTTTTAACTCAGAGTCTCCGCGTAACAATCCGAAGCAAAAAAAAAAAACATCTGCCTATTGTGCTTTATCGTTCTAGATCTCCATGCTAGGTGTACAGCTTGCAAACTCCCATGCTAGTTATCTAGGCCCTGGTTGGTGCTTGATTAACAGCGTCAGAAATACTTCGCACCCGCGCGTATATGGCAGTAGACAGGGGCTTAACTCAATAGAGCTTATTGATTTTAATTCTGAACTTTGCACAATCCATTACCCTTCACCGCGCGCACCGTTACAGTAAAAAGAGGGCAGTTGTCGGAGGGACGCCCTTTTACCCGCGCGACGGGAGGCGAGCAAGTTATCGTGCGATGGGAAGCACACCACATGCCTACAGCAAATCCAATCGAGAGACCTAGCCAATCGCCAACAATTGGATTGCGAATGCAATTTCGTGAGTGCATGATGCAGTTACCGCTCTGCCCGTTTGCTCACCTCTCCGCCAAATTCGTCTCCCATCACTGGTGGATACATTGCGATGTTCCATCTGTTTGTCTGTCTGTCTGCCTGTCTGCTGCCCGGTGGTTTGTCTGTTGACGGTTTGAGATTTCGGTGTTGAAAGTTGCAAAAACATACCCTCCGTTTCAATTCTTCCTATGTCTCTCTGAGTCAGTCAGCGCTGCCAATGTTTTCTAGCGATGTGTAACAGGAACCGATCTGCTTCTTTTTTCCTTGCAGTTGGTGATACTTGAAACTTCTGCTTAAGTTTCCCAGGCAAACGGCAAGGTGTATGTTTGGTCCACCGACAGCATACCATAATGCGGAGGAAGAAAAACGCTGGAGCATGCCCGAGGACACTCGGACCCGGTCGCTTGACACTTCACCTTGAGTGTGTGTACTGCTGGCCGTGGGCCGAGTGTGTTCGTGCATTGGAAGTTTCAACCCTCCACCGAACTTAAGCCGATGGAGTAATGGGGTTATGGTTGGGGGGCGCGGTGCAGACAAACATGCCGGCATTATTTGACTTAACGGTACCAGCAACACGCGGGTCATCCATTTATTCAGTTCCGTGCTTTGTGTTAGACTGTAAAAAAAACCAAGCTACCTTGGGCGGCACGGTGACTAGCGACTGTTGTAGGTTCGCGTAGTAACTTCACTCTGGTGTGTGCGCTGTTTTGCGATTGGCAATGGCAAATGTGATCGCGAACTGGGAAGAATAGCGTTCTTATTTTTATTTCCGTGGCGCTATATAGATATTTTGCATCGTGAGCGGAACAGATAGAGCGAAGGTTAAATTGCCGACGGGGTATATAGCGGAAGATCTTGACGTATTTTGACGATAGAAAATAATTATTTTTTTATGCCAAACGCTGTTGTTGACAGTAATGTAATATTTTATAAGTTGAGTTGATACGATTTTAACAATGATAGATTCCTGCCTAATAATAAATCTTGCTTAATTACTTCCACTAAAGCATCGTCCGTTCTGGCCATTGCCAACCAAGAATCGTAATTTAATAAATTCATGCTTGTGCATTATCAGTTGTAGGGGTAAAAATAATTTACCCTCGTATCAATCTTTCATTTCCTGAATGCATTGTCAAGCACATCTGAAGAACATATAGTGGATGATGGTTCCATCATGAATCTTGTGGACTGCATTTATCAGCATCCACTCTTCACTGTCTTAGCCACTGTTGTTGTGAAGAGAAGGTTGTATTTTGCTTTCGCTTGCACAAAGACCCCTCCGGCAAAGGTCATGTACGCGAGCAGACTGATAAGGACGATGCAACAACAGTGGCTTTGAGGCGTTTGGAGTGATCTCCTCGCCGACAGGGACCTGAGTAGTTAACGCTGGTGTAACTGTCGATGAAACACTACTGATTTGGGGTATTCCTTCTTCCAATCTCCTTGCTGTGGACATTTCTTGCGGTTGTGCCAGATTGTTCTAGGTGACGCTACAATGTTGCAACTGTTACTACTTACATTTCTTCTTCTATTAACCTGACCAGTATGCTGCTTCTGTTACTTTAGTTTTTGTTTTGTTTTGTTTTTGTGCAAATAATGTTTAAGATTACGTCTAGGTTATAAATTGTTTGTAAATTCCGTGTGGAAAATAGACAAATACATCAATAATAATAATAATAATAATAATAATAATAATAACTGTTTTGGACTGGTATAGCATTTTGATTACTCTTTCTATCTCTCGTTCCTTGTTTTTCTCACTCTCTCATTTGGTTAAGTCTTAGGCATCATCAAATCGTCATCATCATTCTAGCTAAAAATGGAAGCAAAGGATCTTACTTAGGATGGTTGAGATGAGAATATTTTCGTGGTAGCCAACCATTTTAGTGCTATTTCCTTATTATCTTTTTTCTGAATCATCACTAAACGTTCCATTTTTGAAGTAAAATGAATGACAAATAACACCTCACGTTTCTTGAAAGTAGTAGTAAATTATATCGATCTAAACTATAGTTATTTTAAATAATAGGTTCCAATTTATTTACTTGTAATGTTACAAGATTCTTATTCAGATGACATTTCCGCAGCAATTCAACGCTATAGAGACAGTTTTTCTCTTGAACGTGACGTTCCAACCTTACATTAGCTGATTTAGCAACTAACCGAGAGCATAATTGAGGGCACGACTTGGGCCCGTAAAGCTTAGAATGCTCTTTCCTGAACCACTCAAAGGGTCCTCAGTTTAGTGAACTCGCTCGTATTGGCCTAGGTCCCGTGGATGACGCTGACAAAGTGAAAGACCGCTTCGCCCCAGTTGGAGCTTTCTAACGTTTTGCCTACGATTCGACGGTTTTTTTCTGTAGAAAATTATGCAAAAAAAAGCCATATACCTAAGTGGGAAGGAAAAGGAAGGAAGGTTTTGATAGATTGTGCCAGTGTTGTATATGCAAAAACCGGAGTGGGCCGGAAAACTAAACGCGAACTAGCACTAGACCAAAGCGCACACTGCGGCGCTGTGGAGTTTGATGGCTTCTACCTACCTCCATCTCCACCCTTCTTTCTCTCTATTGGATTTCCCTTCCATTGGTAAAGCAACACAAACACACACACACACATTGATTGGTAGAAACACTGCGATGGCTTAATCGCACCTAAACTGTTCCGCGATTCGTGTGTCAGCTTTTAGCGAGGTTAATGTATTCCTGTCGCGCTCTGCTTTCGCATTCAAAATCAAAACTCGATTCGTGCTGCAACTAGTGTTGGGTCATCAGCGAAAGAGGTACCTCATTCGCCCCGCTCATCTTACTGTGCGCGCTGGAAAAAGAGGTAGCTCCGCACGGAGCGAAGGAGCGATTTTGCGATGCGCTTCGAGGAGCGAAATTTCGCTCCGTACGGATCGCTGTGTAAAGGAGCGATTGACAGATGTGCACCACGCACCACACGGAGCGCTGAGCGAAGTAGCAATTTTATGACACGCACTGAAGAGTGCAATTTCGCTCCGTACTAAGCGTTGTGTGAACGAGCGACTGTCAGATGCGCACTGAATGTTTATGGGATGCGCATTCGAGAATAAAAATATAAGTTTATTATGTTACATATTATGGAAGGCTTTAAATGGTGTACAGTGCGATGCATCGAAACACGTGCCTTCCGACAGTACTCCACGAAGATATATTTTTAAACTCCAATGCGCATCCCTTCTCGTTCTTTCACACAGCGCTCCGTGTGGTGCGATATTTTTCTATTCATAAAATCACTCCTTCGCTCAGCGTTCCCTGTGGTGCGAAAATTTGCTCTTCAGTGCACTTCTGTCAGTCGCTCATTTACACAGCGCTCCTCGGAGCGCATTGCAAAATCGCTCCTTGGCCCAGCGCTCCTTGCGGAGCTACCTCTAACGCTCCGCTGACTTTATGGAGCGAGAGTGGTGCGCTCCGCTCTGTTAAAAGAGCTCCTTCACCCAACACTAGCTGCAACACACATACACGTAAGGGGATCAACCGACAAAAAAGTCGATTGAACAATGGTTGATCTGCTGGAAAGGGGGCGGGGAGGGGCAGGGTAGGAAGAGAATGTGTGTTTTCGATCCGATTGCCTGTCCAAAGTATTACTTCTAGCCTTTTCTCATTGCGTTCTTGTTTGTTCTGTCTTGATTTATTTCACTACAATTGACTACAACAGAGGATGTCCCCGTGTACTGCTAGTTATCTGTTTGTGTTCGCGCTTTATTTTGCCTTTTAACTTTTGTTTTCATTGATAGCGGACAGTGTGGAGTGTTTTTTGTGGAGTGTGCTGTTGTATTTATTATGTTTTGGTTTCGCAGCATCCGCTCTTATTTCAGTTCAGTATATTGCTTTATTTGTGATTTTTTTTATTTATTTTTACCTTTTTGGTTTGTTTAACATTGCAATAGATGTGTATAATTATGCGTACTTTATATGTTTGTGATACACCGTTTATTGGTCTTATTTCATAATTTAATATAATATTCAATTTTCCGTGTTTTATTTTGCTTTAAATTATCTCATGGGTCTTTAAACCCATCATACTGATTACAATTTAATTTTTACTAAGTAAAGATATCAAGAGCTGATAGTATTATACTGCATGACCACAACATTATATTAGGCTTAAAATTAAATGGTTTTTTTTTTCAAAATTACATGTCCAATAACTCCATTAAATATAAAACCATTGATTTAAACATGATAATCGAATCTTACGAAAACGTTATACTACAATTAAGTAGACAACATCAATAAAAAATATATACATATAACGTTCCTTAAATTTGAATCGTGAAGGTGGTGAAAGGTAGAAGGTGTAACTCAGGTATATCGTATGTTTTATTTTCTAATAAAAACTACAATAAACAAAATATACTAGAAACTAGATACGAATCTAAGTAGCAATTTATCTCTATCGTCAATCCATTTCATTAATTTTAAGTGAACAAAGGTTGTTGCAACCTGAGAACGTTTAAAGTCTGTCCACACCGACCCATGCTAACCAGGGGTCGGGATCTGTAAAAGGTTATCCCATGGCTATGTCGAATGAGGGTTCGGGCACCAAATATGTAGTCTGCTGTTACCAATTCGGTCGATTGTACTAGAATTGCGTGTACTTCTATTACGTTGCAACGTGACTTTTTGTTTGTTTTAGAATATTTTGTTTTCTGCACACACGTACACACTCATTTACACCAACGATTTACCCTTCTGCCTTAAAAAAAAAATCCGATTTCTACATCGTGATGCAGAATTTGCAAGTCTAAAGTGGGTCTTCTCTCTGGGTGTTGCGTCGTATTGCATCTGGGCAGCGATGGGAGATGAAATTGAAATGAATAAATTCCACCGTACCGCACACTAAGCGACGATGGGGATCGTAACTTCTCCCTCTGCCGTAAGCATCAACTAAAGCTTATGGGTGAAGGAGCTAGTCCGCACATGAATTAATGAACTGTGGATGGTCGGCCGCTGGCTGTGGCTGTTGTGAAACAATATTTTATTCATACAACGTACCATACCGATGAACTCTCTCGGCCCCGAATGCTCCTCCATGCACGGTTTAGCACTAGCGAAGGAGAGTCATCAATGCGCTCGATGCTGGCCATCTGGTGAGCTGAAGCGCAAAATTTTGCACATTTCAAATATGTTGACAATAACATCGCAAAATCTCTCTCCCGAAGGTGCGTCAGCCCCGCGCGCCATTTGCACCGCAGGGAGCGAGAAAATGCTAACCTGCTGAAAATTAGTTCACATTCAAATTGTCATCCAAAGCTGAACAACAGTTTAAGCTGTACCATCAACAACCAGCACGGGGGTTTTCCTCGCTTTACGAATAACAAAGGGTTGAGGTTGGTGCATTGTTTTCTTCCAGCGCTTTGTATGGGAAGCGCTGCGGAGAAAGGTGACTCTCTGTGATTCATCATTAGATGCGTTAAAATGATGATTACTCATTGCAAGCTGCATAAACAAGCCCGTTAATAACAAATAATTTCTACTTGCTTTTTTTACGAAAAAATATTATTCCTTATTTATTACCAGGATTTGTTGCATATTTTATTATTTTACTCTTTATATGTTATATGTCTAACCAATATTTTGCATCATCATCTTTTTTATGTATTTTCTGCTTACCCTGTCAATGGGGAACAATGGAGCCGTCCCGTGTTATATGTGTTGATGTTTTCTTTCACCAAAGAAATGCTGAAAACATCGATAATCGGTGCACCAAACGCATTCATCAAGCCTCATCTGAATTGCGAAACATCCTATTTTTCGTTGGCCTACGTGTTTGTGTGTATGCGAGATTGAGGTTGATTTGCGTTTGTGCTAAAGAGAATTTCAATTTTCATGCTAATTCTTGATGAATGCTATCGAAAATCACTCATCTGCATGCGCTACGGCGGCTATTCAGTACACTTACAAATAATATGCAAAAGGTAAAACAAGCCAGCAAAACCAGCCAGCCATATGAATGGCTTGCCTACCACACACCACCTAAAAGGGGTGTAGTATGTGTGTTTCTGTGTGTAACGATAGGCCTATAGGCGTAGATCCTGTGGTGGCTTTGTTCGGTGGTTATATAGTAAACTTAAATCTTTTTTCAAGCACCTTTTCGGATTCAAAATAAACAATGTGCTTGGGCGCTGTTCTGAAACGGGTGAAAAGAGAAAGTATTTATCAAAATCTGTTTTGGAATAATGCACCGAATTGTATGTATCGAAACGTGGAGCAAAATTACCATAGGGCTACATCATGCTTAATATTGGTATTCAAAGCGGTAAAAAAGTTAAAATTATTTAACAAATATAACATGAAGCTTTTAAAAGTATAGGTTTTTCTTAACAAATAAATAAAAGAGGACACTTTTGGTTCGCTGCCCTTTTGGACTTTAAAAATTAGGAGAGTGGTGATCATCCGATGAGACTGGAGGTTGGGGGAAAGGCCTTCCAGCCACCCTTGTAAAACCACCAACACATAACACATAACAAAAATATAAAAGGTATATTGTTAAATTAAATGAGATACGCAAAACATTGTGTCTGATGAATTTCTTACAAACAAAATTAAATCCTCAGCACGTCCATTCTGCTTCATTTTCCCGCTTTTAGTCCAATTTCTTATTTAATTTGTTTGCATATACCTTAATAGAAAGCTGTGCCTACAATCGTTGGAAATAGCTTAATGTTGAATTTATATTTTTATACCAAACATACCGCTTACAGAAATGTGCTACCAAATGCAATTTAACCCATGCAAACTAAAATAGCAGAAACAGAAATAATAATAAACACAAAGGAAGCAGCACCAATCGATGCAAACAGGTTAACGCACCTAGCGGTGTTATTGTTGAGCGAAAGAGCATTCTAAGGCCTCCTCCTGACTGCAATGCTTTAGTACTGTGTAAGTTGGTTCTGGTTTGGAAACCTTTCATACAACATTCGATTGCCTACCACGCTTGTGTTACCGAAATGTAACGAATGAATTAATATGTTTCCAGAATGCGCTCTGGCCAACAAGATGTTGAAATGTGAAGCAAGGCAATCAAAAATAATGTTTTTTTCTGCTATTTCCGTTACTAACGACGCGTGCACATATACGCCCGTACCGGTTCACAAGTAGCTGGTGTATTGAACCCATCTACCAGAGTAGAACAGTGTCCTATTGCGAAGAAGACATGGCGCTGGTGTGCATGTGTATGTGGTGGCAGCATAAGGGACGAACGTTCCAACAAAACCTGTGTACTAAGGGTCACTTAAAGGCCATGCTTCAGGAATTAGTGTCATATTTCGTGCACCATTCTGATGATGCACTAGACACAGTATTGATTCATTTCGCTCCAGGTTCTGGTCCCCAGGAGCAGAGGAGTGGTTAAGCCGGTCCAACACGTGAGATAAATGTGAGACATCGGTGCCCCGCAAACGTAATTTGGGTCGGTACGATTGACTGGCTATGTACACGTTCGATGGCTTAACGTTTTGGCGCTCGCTAATGCCTGGCTGGCTCTCTATTATGGCTGCCTAAGGCAATGACGATGACGATTAGTAGCAAAAGCGGACTGACATTTATGGCCTCAGCCTGCTGGTAGCCGCTCACGTGCCATTTACACGCAACCTCGTGTGTGCCATCAGCTTGGTGTCGGGGGGAGGGAGGAAGGATTGGTGCTGGTGGCTGAAAATAGTAAAACCGAGTTTCAATTGAAAGTCTCTTGACAATCGATGACGTAGGTAGCTAGTACTGTTCGTTGACGTACAATTATGGGGTGGCGGCATATTAGGAAAGCACATGTTGCATGTTGTCATCACGGGCAGCATGTGATCGACACTGGTCAACGTTATGAAAGGTGTGTAGATGGCATATTTTGTAATTTTAGGCTTAAAATTGTTATTCCATTTCACGGCACCGTTCAATCATCGAAGGGAGAAGGGTGTATCGACCGCTTAGTTATAAACAAATATATGAAAAGATCTCTTTCTTGTCTTTCGAAACCGATAAAACGTTTTAAGTTATGTGCTGGAACATAATGTTTCTGGTGTTTTGATAAGTTCAGAGAGTTACTGTTTGTTATGTTTAATATTCAAAGTACTTTTTAATATTAATTTTAGAATCACGTTTCGTACAATTTCCAATAGTCCAATTGTATTATATTTTATTTTTATTTTATTAATCCATCATTACGGCATTAATTGTATTAATTGAAAAGTTAATAAAGTTAGCCAAATGAGTTCTGCTGAAACACTCAGCCCAGTTGATTGATTTGTAAATGAATAATGAAAATCTATGCCTCAATCATTGTTTAAGCAAGTGTTGTGTATATCTTTGAGTTAATTTGAGTGCTGCATATTTGACGGCACCAACGAATAGTACCTTTTATTAATTTCACATTGATGTGTCACTTTTGCGTTTCAATAAAAAAAAGGTCCACGGCCCCCGAGGTAAATGGTTGTACCCTTTTTCAGCCGTCCACAAAGAGGCAGAGATCATTCCCACCATTACTATTGACTAGCACTTGCGACTGCGCCACACTACAGTTAATGGCCTTTGTTCGGGTGCGAATTGGCGCATCACTAATCCACGTTTGTGCACCCCACCCCCTTCCCCAGGGGTCACGCTGTGTTAGATTGGCTTTGTTTGCGGGGCAGCTTAACCATTTTATTGCCCGATCTTCACGGGATGTTGGCATTGCTCTATGCTGTATGTTTGCGTTGATTTACCTCCACTGGATTGTGTTTTTTTATTTGTTCCCCACCTTTTCACATTTCGTTTGATGTTATCCCGCGTTAAATGGGGTGGCATGGTGGCAAAGTTGCAGATATTCTTATCTGTTCTTCTTTCGGCAAGGTGTGTGTAACGCATGCATGCCGCTAATGTGATTTTTGTATTGTCTGAGCAGGAGAGTGGTAAGCACCCATTTCTTGACGAGCTACTGAACGAAGTACGGCGGGCGAGAGCTGCAGGATGTACGGCTAAACTTTCCCTCAAACGAGCATTGAACGCATCAACGAAAGATAGGCATCATGTTGCTGCCATCATCACCACCCAAACAGCAACACACACACTCAAAAACTGCATATGCGAACATGTTTAGCTCATTAGGCGGCACATATACTTATGGCCGTGAAGCGTGTCGTGTATATTTTGCTATTCAAATTTCTGCGCATAATCCACCAATCCTCTAGGTGCCTGCAGTCGCCAGATGCAGACAAAGCGTTTGGTGCATCTCGTTTTCTATCTGGAGCGTTTGGTTGCGCTCATCCAGAGGAGGATAATGGTTGCACATAAAGCTTTGCTTAATTGCCTGAAAGCGCTTTATTATATTCTGTTTTACCCGTTTCCTACGTTAGTTTGTGTCCTAATTTTATTTTCCTTTTTTTTGTGCTATAAATATTACATGTTAATGTGAAGGGGCTGCCTGATGGTCTTATGGACCGACATGCCTGCTAATATAAAGGCCGGACGTTGTTCAATTGTCATTTGGACTGTTCCTCCGTAGCAAGGCCTTGACTATACGGGTACTTTGTAAAAGTAAGTCTAGTTAGCCTGTATAAGGCTGGCATGACTGCGTTTGTCGTTTACGCCAAAAAGAAGAAGAAGAAGGAGAATAATGTAACTAGACAAGTGTTGTGGCACAGAGAAAAGTGTGTGGCAAATTATTTTCAAACATATGTGAAATTGCATGTTTATCGGGTTTTGCGATC
>KB694646.1:0-12236 GCA_000349165.1 Anopheles christyi | reverse complement strand
AGCTTTATATGCATGTTTGCTAGATGAAAGGATGCTGCCCTAAACGGAATGACGGTGCTGATGATTGCCTTTCGGTAAAGAAGAAGCCATTTATCTTGTGGATTCGAGCAAAGCGAGATTTGGTTGTTAGACGCTGGTGTTCTGTTGTTAGTAGCAAATGTACTAGATTGTTTCGATTTTTGTTCATGGTTAAGGTGTGTCAGGACGCACATAGAATGGTTGAGCATTTGCTCTGATGATAATAGCACATTACAACAACAACGAGATTTTGTTTTCAGTAAGAAAGCAAAGAATATGGTAAGCTTTCTAAACCCTCAACTATCTTGGTTCGTTGATTTTGCATAGTTTTTTTTTTATTTCTTAAGGATTATGTTCCGCTATTAAAAATATTTTTTGGAAAAGGTTATTAGCATGACAAATATTAGTCAATATTTGTCAAATCATCTTATTCTTATTTGGCACAATAGTTATAAATACCATATTACTATGTTTGCCACATTTGTTATGTGATAGCAGTCCAAGTAATTGATTATTAACTATAACAGGGTAATTAGTCCTGCGTATGACCCGACGTTGCTCGAATCCCATTCGGACTGTCTCCCCGTACGCAGGAATGACTATCCTGCTATGTGTACACCAATTCACATAAAACCAAGCACCATCAGTGACTTGGCACGCCTTGGCCAGCAATTTTTGTTCTACCAAATAAGAAGAATAAACCAAAGACAGGCATCTTATCGGTTCTTGCACTTGACAACTGACCCTCACATTCAAACCGATGTTCATAAAATAGCATTTGGAAATCATAAAATGAATTACTTAAAAACAAGTTTAAATTAGTAACAAATTATTAATATTGCAAATACCTTATTTTATGTTTTAATTGATTATTTTCTGTAGAAAAAAAGTTCAATGGTTTGATGTTATTATTCATTAACTATAACTTCATATTCTCCATTCATCTTAATACTTAGATAGGTGGATGAAAAGCTTGCGAAAATTAATAACATCAACACCAGCTAACTAGTGTGCTGCAGGTCCAGCGGGTACAACATGACAGGATACATAATGTTCTTTCCCTGTATGAAGTTTCAAAGTTCTTGATGTTGGAGGAAGGTTTTTGTTGTTTCTATCACTGTCAAGACCATTTAGGGCAGCACTAATGCCTTTGGGTCATCGTTTCTGTTTCATTAGCATCCATCAGGAGAATGGAAGGAAAGTTGGCCTTTGCTTTTATCAGCGGGTGGTCGTGGTCGAGTTAAAAGGCTCGGAACATGTTGGCGTAGCGTACGATTCATTGAAAAGTAGCATAGAACTGGCAGGGTGACAACTGCACAACCTACTATTAGGTTCCAGGACATCACATGAGCTGATGTTTTGTGTTTGTGTGTATGTGAATTGCTCTAGAAATCTGAAAACCCAGAAGCTGCGTGTCTTAAGTATATATCAAGTTGCATTTTCTAAAGCCATATGTTGCATATTTTGTAACACAAACATACAATTCAAAATTTATTTTACAATGACTTGACATTTGCTCATAACTTATAACAATTATTTAAGCATGACGAAGTATCAAATATAAATAAATTATTATAAAAAATTTAATTACTATTTGCTGTAGGGAATTATAAAACCTTTACTCGAAACAGTAAGCTTAACTTCCTGGTAAGATAGCAGTGCGTTGATCGGAGACATTCGTCCGTCGACACCGGCACGAAAGGCAATGGACATGCTGTTAGCTTCTGTTCTTGATTAGACAGTCAACCACCGAAAGAGATGTCCTCCTAGCGGCTTCCCCGTTTCGCTTGCGGCGAAGTAAACTTAATGGGTGTATTATTCGTTCTTTCACTTTCTATTGTTTCATGCACACCAGCAAATCCTTTCTGCAATGCTTTGTCCACCAGGGTTGCGTCCAGGAATTCGTTACCAGCCGGTAGCCGTTAGCTGGCAACGGGCTTGAGTGACACGATGAATAAAGCCGTGCTGATGGTTTCCTTCTTCTTCCTGCCAAGATTCTGATTCCAACCGAATGATCCACAGGCACGCTTGAGTCACCCGTCTTATCATTGGATTGCGAAGCAGTGATGGCTTTATTTTTCTCTTTCCTTTTTTACCATTCACCCTGGGCGGCGGTTTGCCACCCAAAAGCTTTTCTACAAATTTAATTATTTCGAACTTTGAAACACATTCCCTCCGGGTTGATTCCAGCGGCGTAATTAACTGAATCTGAGACACTCGGTATTTTTTTTGCCGTTCGGTCAGAGCAGTGACGATGAAAAAGGACTGCTGAATTGCATTTTTATGCGTCATTTTCATGGTACAAGTGGTTTGATGTGATGTGAACGCGCTTTGATAAGAAACCGGTGCCGGGTGCTGGAAAAATTTGCTCGGTTAGCTCGGAAGACGTTCATTTGCCGCACAAATAATTAACAGAACTTTGTCCAAACGCTAATTTGTAGCCATCAAACGCGCGTTTGCATCATCATCGAAAGGGATTTCTTTGGTGAAATTGAAACCAGCCAACTAAACCCCGGACGGCAAATGGAGGTAAAGATTGGCAAGAACGGCATTCAAGTTTGGACAAAAATGCTAAAATGGTGAAATTTAGATAAGAATTTGTATCGTGGCTGGATTGAGTTAACTGAAACATAGAAACTTTTGATTAACAATTAGAGATGTGACATTTTATGATGGTAATGAAGAGATTGGACGAAGGGATGGAAAATTGTAATAAAAGCAAACGCAGAAATTGTTTTAATTTAATGAAGTGTTAACTGTAATGAAAGTAATTGAAACATTCATTTTTTTTTTAAGATTTTTAATTCAATAAAACCTTTTCCGTAAAAATCATACCAATATGTTAAGCAAGTTCAATTTATTTTCGGGAAATATGACTTTCTTCTTATTTATTAAGTCAATATAGTTTCAGTCTTTTGGACTGTCATTTTGGATTTTATTTTCCACTACCAACTATGAGTTAGTAAATTTAAACTTATTATCTAGTTTCTAAAGCCATTGCCCCCTTTTCGGGAGGCTTAACAAATAAACGAAAGGGATTGAAATGTTGTTCTAAACTATAGAGTTTATTAAAAGGATTTAGGAATAAAACACCAAATAAAACAATTTGGCACAATTTATGACCATGCGTTGCTGTACACGTTTCCTCTTCATTAACACATAATGTGATTATGCGTTTTGTCATAATCATAACTTTGCATTTGTTAATTCCAACAGTGACGGCTGCAATGTCTGTTCCTAGTTCCTAGCCGCGCTCCCGCTTATTACTGTTGTTCCCTGTTGTTCCGAGATGAAAGAACATCGCTCGATACGTACAGCAGCATATTATTCAGCGACACATCAGTAACACTCCAATGTGGCCACTGCGTCGAAAGTGGTGTCTCCAAAAAACCCATATCACATTGTATGCGTTGCATCAGGTTGGCTGTAGCGTACAATGGTACAATGCCAAACAACACTTTTCCCGCTATTTCCTAGCTCACGATTTGCAACAAACTGCTCCACTGTATGCGGCCCCCTCGATAGCGCCCGTTCCGATGCGGATGCAAATGCAGTGTACGTTCTAATCTCGACCGATCCCTAAACCGTTCTGCCATCATAAATTTATATACAATCACGTTTGTACAATTTCATTTCAGTTAGATTATATTTTGAAGCATACATGCGCTGAAATGCCACCCGGCGTAGCGGGCGGACGAATGTGAGCCTCTGACACGTTTTGCTCAGCATTTGGTGCCACCGGGAGATGAAAAGTTATGAGTTTTCATCGAACCGCGTAGCGTATAGTGTGCTAGCAGTTGCGGGATGGAGCTGTTTGTTGTACTTTTACGCAAGAACAGTTCATTTCGATAGCTGGAATGATCAGGGTGCAACACACGATTGGATTACGAATTGGATGCAACTTTTTTTTTTTTGTTTGACCAAAATGTGTAAGCAAAACGAGTGTGCTTCAATGAAGATTCATTGCGATAGAATTGTTCAATCCAATCATGCAACGCTTCCAAACACGTTGGTGAAAAGAATGATTGCCTGCAACCAGTCATGATTTGATTTGAGGTATAATGGAACTTTTATTGCAAATTTGATGATGAACAGGGAATCTCAAGAAACTAAACAAAAAAAATATGTTGTTGTTACAATAAAAGAAAAATAAATCAGAAAAAGTACAATTTAGTTAAAAAAAATATAACACACTTTTTACAAAATGTTCGTAAGTGTGATAAATTTTACAAGTTGTTGTTCTTCCTTACTAAAATCTTTTTTTTTTTTGTTAAACATTTTTAAAGTACGATAAACTAAGTCAAAATTCATTTAATAAAATGTTTAAAACTTTGGTAAGGTTTTGTTGTTTTTAAAATCAATGCGGATTTAATTTCAGCGCTAATAAAACCAAATATAAATATCAAATTAATTCACCCAGTAAAATGAATAAATTAAAACAAAATTTTACTCGTGGTGCGAAGAATGAATAAATGTAAAGTAAGAAAATGTTTTTTAAATCAAAATAAGTTCGGCGACATGTCAGCTTCCTGATGTGCTACCAACAACATTTTTTTTCATGTTTCATATTATATATTTTTCATTTAAAATATACTACAACATTCAAGAAACATATTTTATATTTTTTGAATCATTTTCCATCCTAATATTTTTATTTTTTAATCGAAGTCTGGATTTTTTTTTCGTTCAATCACTAAACATTAAAACAAAAGCTGTCATCTTAACTTTTCCAAACAAGTGTCATTTGAATCCATTCTCCACTTTCTATTGTAGTGTCGTCCCCTTCTACCGATCGATAGTGGGCTGGAAGTATCGGGAAAATGTTTATCATTTTTCAGCACAAGCATTATTTTGCGCGGGAAAGAAAGCTTGTCAAAGCAATAAGAAGCAGCGCTGGAACAGTGTATGAGAAATCAAAAGAGGCTAGCTGCTTCAGACGATGTCTTGCCTTCCGATCAATACTCGAGAGTTTCTCCATCAGAACGCCTATCAAAATGCGTTGATGGTCATGAACATTTTACTTAATGACACTAGGCGGTGGCAGACGGTCGCTGAGATGCGGAAGAGTGGATAGACAATCATTCTCATCGAAGTGAAAGAAACGCAAAGGCAAGCCATGGATGCATATTGCAGAAGCCTTGCAGAAACAGGTTTCGGTAGAAGGAAAAGCGTACTCATCGGCTGTAAAAGTGCAAACGAGCTTGTCTTGTCGAGGAGCGTCACGCGGAAGAAAGCGGAAATGAGTACTGAAGGTTCACGGAGGTTATGGTTTCATTCTGTTTATTTTGAGACATCATTTGGTTTGAACTCGTCTTCGCTCGTGGTTCAGTAAGCGCTTTGTCTTTCCGTCAAGGAAGAGATCGACCCATTTCGGTGCGCTTTCTACGTTACCTCAGCGTCGCTGCTTGTCGTATTAGTTATTTGCACTAGAATGACGATAGTTGTGTCGTGACCCTGTCAAACGATGAAATGGTTGTTTCATTTGCTGATTTTAGTTTACCGGTACCATTTATATAAAATGGAAGCGAATCACTGCAGCTGAAACATGGTACCAGTAGGACTCGGCTTGGCATGTTAAACTTTGTGTTGCCATCCATAAAAAATCTCGTAATGCACTGTTGCTCTTCCTTTGTTGCTTGTATTTCAACAGAATTCAATAATAAAACATTCCTTTCAATCCCCATAATTTCAAAGTATTTTTTATGTAGAATCTGATCCGATTCTCGAATCGATTAAGTTGCTTCTAAGCTAACATTGGTCCAAGTTTGATCTAAGACGCAAACATCTTCTAGCAACTTTTCTTCAATTGACACGATCTACTATGAACCAACCTTGAAAGACAAATTTTGTCCCAATAAAATTCGAAGCGCTAATTTGAAACGCAATAAATTATACAGAATACAAAATTATGACGATGGCTTGGTACGATAAGCGTCATCGTGTATCGCATATTTTAGAATTAAAAACCTAATGCCATGTCACTGGCCGGATGTCGATCGTTTTGGATTTTTTTAGAGTTAATAAAACCAGTCAAATGTTATTTGGAATGATCACATGCAAACTTGAAACTTGATTCTTGGATTAAGTGAGCAACCTATCGTAAAACTCATCTCAAAGCTTCAAGCGATGATGATTAAAATAGCAAAAGCGGTTCAGTGTTGTATAATTGAAAGATCGAAGAAAAGAAAAAGCTTCAATCTCTATAAAACAGCTATACAAATTATTACAAGAAACAAAAGTGAATGTTCCATAGAGTAAAAAATGTTTCACGAATGTAGAATGGTTTTTCAAAAGTGTTGACTCTCAAAAATTATAAAAAAATACATAAACTTGAATGATTCCCGGTCAAGTGAGGATGTTGCATTTTATTGTAGTATTGATTTTTCACATCAACTGTGAACACATGCAGCGAGCAAAACAAAACCATTAAAATAGAAAAATAGATTGACCAGTTCGTTTCGATCAAATTTTACAGATCGTTCAATCAACATAACGGACGGAAGCATTTTGTTTCAATTTTTAGGCAATGTTTTCGTGACACCATGCCATTCACATTTACTGCTTTTTGCTTCAACCGCTACCTGATAGTGTGTGTATTCTGGGGCAGTGCAAAATGCGCAGGCCACGGAGTGAAGCTACCCGGCTTCACCACTAATGGTTGCCCGATCAAAGAGACAAGCTGTCAAGCGACGATGGAGCGGCAAATGTTTCGATGGTTAATTTATTTTCTATCTTTGTCACCGTCCGGCTTACGGCTTCGGTGTACATTGATGCACTAAAAATGCCAATCGCGTAAGTGCACTGGCGACATTACACAGCGATCATTTGTGTGCTCGCTATCGAAATGACATCTGTACTATCGGTAAGCATGCTATTCTTTCCGCAAATCCACAACCGGCAGTGTCGGCCGACTCGTGACGTGTGAGGAAGTGCGACTAATCGAAAGCATTTCGTGCGAGTTTCCATTTCCGCTTGCGACCCTGTTCGGTGCAGTTTTCAAAAAACATGAATATGCAAACACACATGTGTACGGTAAATTTCATCGCTCATCGATTTATTCATCAATTGCGCTGTGGATGGTCGGTCGTAATGGATTCGTTATGGAGGACACGAGCTTTTTGGGCCAACAAGTTAGTGTAGATTTGATGTTTTGAGATGAACATGAACGATTAAAAGGATGAATGTTTATTTTCTGTAAAACTCAAATATGATTTATTAACTGGTTTCAACTTCTCTCAATTTTATTTTGTTATTCAGAAAGCCTACAGCACTGTTAAAAATCTCGTTTTATTAGCTTTTTACTAGTTTTCTGTAAAAACAACGATTATCACACAATTATGTGACCGAAACATGAACTTCTCTTCTTGCTTGGCGTAAACGACCTACGAGGTGTCATGCTGGCCTTATACAGGCTTTCTAGACTTAGAAACATGAACTATTTAACATAAAACATACATTGTCGTCTTCGTAGATTACGTGTGTTCAGCAAGTTTACTTGAGTTAAACGAATTAAAGCACAAGAAATACAGCCATTTTCGAAATTGGATATGAATTTGTGCTAATTCATTCGCCAGAAAATAGTATCCATCATCTGCCATGTGCATGGCTATGCTGCGAGAAAATAGATTTCTCAAAAGTACGTGCTGCTCGTTAGAACATTTTCCCTGACCAAACTTCAACCTGGGACTTGGGTGCTGGTGCGGGAAAGAAAAATAGCCAATACTGGAAACTCAATTCCCGTTCGCCTTTAGTTTACCCCTTTCGCGTGCACCTTACGCTCTCCCTGCCGGTTCGGAAAATACGTATCCGCATGGTCCACTCATCCAAACACCGATCCATCCAGCTGACATTCGTCTCGGCTAAAGAAACGGAAAAGAATTGAATGATTGGCATGATATTTTTCTTGGTCCCATCCTCGTGTCTCCCGGTTTCGTTCGGTTTGGTGGGGGTGGGGTGAAGGAGAAGCTCACCGAATGACATGTACACATGAACACAGTGATGAGCAACGTCTTCGGTGGGTGATGTGAACGGCTCAACCACCGGACCACCGGTTGGCCGGGACAATCGATCGCTGCTTCTTTCAGACGTTTCGCTTCAGACTCTTGGCACCGTTGGCTGCAACTGATGAAGCTCAATGCTCCGAACAGGACGTGTAAGTAGGAAAGTTTTCTTGCACGGCGTTTGTACGAGATGAAGATCCCTCTATGTCAACCGGTAAGCAGGCCCCGTGGCCCCGAACGACGTTTGGGTACAGTGCAAAAGTTTGCCAGCAGAAAAGCAATGTCATTTTTCTTTCGCTCAAAATCATGTTACTTCGCTCTAGCTCGCTCTACCTTGCTATCTTTCCATTGCTGACGGCATGAATCAATCCGAACTCTGTCTAGAACCGTTAGATGATTAAATTGAATTGAAGAAAAACAGAGGATTTTTTGTCGCCATATCGGCCAGTTTTTTCATTCAAGTTGAAATGCTTCAATACTCGCCATGTTTGCGGATGTTAGATGCGTTATATTAGCTAAGGAGTAAGAACAAAACTTCCAGAAGATTTTAGTATTCAAAATGTATACCAATGTATAAGATGCGGATGCAAAGGTTTATTACACATCTTAACGAATTGAAATCCGAAAAGCTTAATTTTAAAATTTCAATCTTCTTTATTTCTTGTTTAAATTGAAAAATTGATACCAAAAATTGCACTTGATTAAGTTACTTGCATGCATTTATGACAAACTTTATTCACTGCATGAGTGAGTCATTCATATTGTGTCATAAAAATTTAATGAATTGATTTTTTCATTTTAGAGTTCAACTAATTAAGCACACAATAGCTACATATTAAATAATTGTGAAACAAATTATTTAAAATATATCTTCCTCATGGAGACGCATGGTATCCAAAAAGTATCAACAGTCAATCTTGTCAATGGATAAACATGCAATTGTTGTTTTGTACAAACACATTCATTGGAACGATTGTAGATAAGATGCTTTAACTATCTATTTAATTATGTAAACAACCTGGAATATTGAGTTTCGGTTTTGGAAATAAGCCTTTTTTCTCCTACATTTAATTTTACGGACATTAAGCAGAGTAAGTATTGCTTGTAAGTATTAAAGCAAAAAATCGAATTTAAATAGAAGTCCAATTTTAAATAATCTTCAGTATGTTTTGTTTTGCTTGACGCGTTTCATACCTTTCACCCTGAAAGTAAAATCTGATTTTGAGCAATGTTAAGTTCCTGGCACAAATGATGATGGCCTGTCAACAAGTTGTCGCTCTTCCCGAGATAGTCCGGCGTCAATCCAGCGTGGCATATAATCTAATCATTTCCGCCTGTTTTCGACATGCGACACAACCATTTAATCCAATTGTGGATGTCATCGGGTGCTAGGCTAGTTGAATGCTGTGAAAAGTACTGTACAGTTCAGAAATCATGATTGACACCTGTCGGTTAGCTGTTGTGTTGCAAATATGGTAAGGAGAAAAACTCATTCATTCTTATTAGTCCATGTCAAATTGTGTCGCATCACTGTTTAAAGCATATTTTTAACTTTGCCTATTAATGCATCCTTAAATAGCAGCATAACAGGTTAAATGCAATGGTCTTAGCAAAATTATCAGTTGTTCCGTATTGGTACGTCCTTTAATCTTCGGCAGACTGTTAACCAACGATGCATTTGACGGTGTTGTACAGGGCCACAATGAATTATTGGTTTGTCAACTCCCATCCCGGATGACAAAGAAAGCGTCAACCCGCTGGACAGCAACGATCACTACCGTTCCCAAGCGGTAAGAAAACTGTGGCAGAAATGAAAAGAAATGTGTCGCTACGGTCATGCCAAAGGCTAGAGTCAATATGACCGAAAGACCCACCGTCATTTATTTTATACCAAGCTTACTCTTGCCCTTCACCATCTCTACTGGTTTGGCAGACAGTAACAAAAAAAAAAAAGTATGTATCTTTTCAGCCAGCACAGTGTTTCTGGATGACTAGCGTGCTTAGTCACTAGCGACACCGAAGGCACATCTGATGAAGGATATGGTGTTCATTATTTACTGTAATGGGTAAAGAAGGCGAATGAAATAAATACATGGAAAGCATAAATAATGTGAGTAATCTGTGGAGAAATATTTCGAACACGGTGTATCAGTGCAAACGATGATTTAACTCTCTTCACATATTGACACGCGCTCGAATGTACATTGAAAGCTTAGTTTTAAGTACTTTTTTAAATTATGAGTAACCTAGGAAAAGCTTACGAGCTATGAACCGTATGCAAAGGTGGTTGGATTTTCATATCATAAATTTTTAACGAATACCAATTTTATTATCAAATGCGTCTAATCATTACGTAGTTGTCGTGCAGCACTTAACATGTTCATACTTTATGTTAATCCCAACCAGAACCAACCCATTGTATTTAATCGCAACAGGAACGTACTGGATCCATCAAGGTTGCTTCTCGTGCTTTGTCAGAACTCAACTATTTCGTGCTCGGTCACTGTCTTACGCTCCATCAAACTCTGTATCTCATCATCCCGTCCAGCGTTATGACGAATGTTTCATCCCTACTGTACTGACCATGATGATTTCAGCTCTCGTCACCGTACCACGCCCCCTTCCCGCCACCATCAAGACAGTAATAGTTCCACTTTGCCCTTCGGGATTGCGTGATTTCTTTGCTAAAACAAGGACTTTGAGTGTATGTGTATGATAGACGGACCTACCAAAAACGTTTGCACCGGGTTGAGACGTACACGCGGAAGGGCAAAGTATGAGCCGGCAAGGAAAAATGTGCAACATTTCCTCTCCGAGCAAACTACGTCACAACAGTACCCCATCGAGCTTGGTGCTCTGTCGAACTTGCGCC
The DNA here is from genome assembly GCA_000349165.1 of Anopheles christyi. Classification (NCBI taxonomy): domain Eukaryota; kingdom Metazoa; phylum Arthropoda; class Insecta; order Diptera; family Culicidae; genus Anopheles; species Anopheles christyi. The sequence goes on along the minus strand of KB694646.1, from coordinate 1,346 downwards.
ATCATTTTTCCCACCTTTCCCTACTCTTCAAATCATCATTATCAGCATCATCATGGTCATCCGACAATATATCAACGCTGACTGGCGGGCGAAGAAAACGTTGGCGCACTGCAAGAAGGCAGCAAAGAAATCTTTGGCAAGAAACAGTAACAAGAAAACACACTCCACTCGTTGAAGGTCGAAATGGCCCGGAAGCCGTGCCAGGAATGGTGGAAAACGTTAGCAAGAGAAATGGCAAGCCCAGTCCAGTGACACCACCGTACGAACGGGAAAGCGTATGGCCAGCTGGGAATGGCCAGCGCACCGGTGGTACGGTGTGGTGAAAATGTATAATAATCTGTCTTCTTTCACCTCACATCAATCATGAATCATCATTGCCATCACGGTCCCGGGCCAAGGAATTGGCAAGGCAGGCGATGGTCTTCTCCCAATGACCTTGCATTGCACCATCCCACACTGTATGGTGCGTTGTGCTGAAGTTTTGCTAGTGGAGAGGTATCACGTTTTCTACTTTTCCGTGCTTTTAGCTGTCCCTCGGGTTGTCCCTACGACCAGCTATGTAGCCGTTGTCCACCATGCAGGGGACCGGGGTGTTGTACAACGACAGTCAGAAACTGTTCCCGGATTGCTAACTTTCAATCCCCAGGCCACTCATTTTGTCTGGAACTTGCAACTTTTTCGCTCGCTCTTTGCTAGTAGCCGTAGCTTAAGAAAGACTGGATGCTGGGAAAGTGTTCAAAGTTGTGACGAGTTTGTCTAAAATTTGTGTTTCAAAAATTAAAAGCTTAATATAATTTGTATTATTTTCCTGATTATTAGTGTTATAAGGAAACAAATGTTTACGAAATCTTGTTTTATAATTTTGAAAAATGTTATATCAATTATCCTCTAAGCAAACGGACAATCGCTGATTATGGCCACATCATGTATGCCACAAACGACCACTGTGCCGTAGCGTTGTTGTGGACACCTTCGAAGCGTCTTATCACGAATATCGCTTCTTCCGTCATCTTCAGCAGCAAATGTGATTTGATGTTGCCATCAGTTTACGGGTTTCGAACGCAGTTATTTACAGTACTATCCAGGGAAGTGCAACCTGATACTGATGGGCTATAAGAAACTCTAGACCATTTCTTTGCAAACTATTTCACAACGCAAACAAAAACACTGTTCAAAAAAAATATTTTAAAACAATTCATTAAAAAAATATTTCGCCCCACAGTATCAAATATTGCTGACCAATTCAAGTGTTGCATACCCCTGCCACGGAGGATGGTAAGGTACCGGACAAAGCTCAGTCCCACCGGAATGGAATGATGAGATGAGTTATGGGTGCCATCGTGAGG
>KB694645.1:0-33710 GCA_000349165.1 Anopheles christyi | reverse complement strand
GCAGGGCAAGTATAAAGCGTCCGAGACCTAGAAAAGAAAGCGTCCCGGATTCATCGGTTCGTTCTGCTTTGCCATGGTGTAGCGGAAGACTGAAAATATTAGCGGCCGCAAAGAAAAGAGAGAGAGAGAGAGAGAGAGAGAGAGAGTTGAGGACAGGCCGTTGTAGGTGCAATGGCGAATTGGTTAGGTTGTGCGTGAAACGGGTCTGGCTTGCTGGCAGCGCATGCACTTAACGAGAGGCTACATAAAGACTACGGTTCTTCTCGGCGCGTCCACCACGTCTGCTCAGCGACCGCGGTAGGTTCTTTTTGTCGTCTTTCTTTTGAAACTTTCTTCGATCGAGCTAGACGGATACGAACGATGATGAAGCTTTTGCGAAACGTGAACGTGTGTGTAAGAAACTGTACTCACAAAAGATAGACAGAGAGAGACAGAGAGAGAAATTGAAAGAGAGAGAGATATAGAGAGGGATAGCTAGAAATTGTTTACGATGCGTGTGGCATGTGTTGGAAGAGCTTTTTTTCCAACCCTTCAGCTGTATCGTATTGTGGTGGGATGAGCTACTCACCCTTTTTAGTCTCTGCACTTGCGTAAACCAGGATGATAAAGGTAGCAGAACCGACGGTCGCCACAGCAGAGAGCGAACCGGAGCGAATGCTTTATAAAGGGATTGGGGAGAAGAATTTTCACCCCATCCCTCGAATTCGGAGAAAGGCAAAACGAAAGAGAGCATGGGGAGCATTTCGAAGAACGGAGCCCAAACACGAAAGAAAGCTCTTGTTTGGGATCGGTCGAAGTCGTCGGTGTAAGTGGCACTCTCCGAGCGAAAGAAAGCTCAAACCCGGAGCGTGCGCAAATAAGAGTGCGTGCGCACTGTAGGTGAGACGAGGACAGCACACAACACCGTCTCTGTTGCACAAGCACCAGTTTCGCGAGACCCCGACCGTCTGTAGGAGATAGTGCGAAAGAGAGCAATCGCAAGACGGACGGATACTGCAGCGGCATTTAGCGGCGGTGGTGGAGGGCTCAGCACGGGCTCAGAGTATCCTAACCGACGGAGAAATAGAAGGCTCCGCCAGGTTGGCCAGCAGAATTACCGATCAGATCAGATCGTACCGGTGGCGCGAACGATCCAGTGGCGCACAAGCACCAGTAGTCCGTCCCATAAACTCCCTCAATTCGGAGTCTGGCTCCTAAACCTTCGGGCGTGTTTCGTTGTTGTGCGTTTCGTTTCTTACAGATTCTCGACCCTGGGATTCAAGATATTTAAGAGTCTATTGAGAGAACAGTGGAGGGCTTTTTTGTGCGTGTGTTACTGCTTATTCAGTGGGTGTTTGTATGAATGGCTTACTCATCCTGTAAGGATATTGAAATCCTAACCGTGTTCGGTGTTTTCAGAACCGTGTGGAACCTTACATCTCGCTAACTGTATTCCAATTTCGCCACAGGAAACATCAATCGTGTCACAAAAGTTGTGTGTGTCTGATAGCAGAAACAATAGCGATATTGCGTCCTGCCTCAAAGTACATGAATAAAAAGTGATCGTGAAACAGTACTAAGATGTGTCGGGTTGTGTGTAGTGCCCGTGCTCCAGCAGTGATGTTACCGCTTGGACTATCGTCTCCTAGTGGACAATAAGACAAGGGTGGCTAACCATAACGCTGCAAGCGTTTGCTGATCAAAGCACTCGCAAGTGAGCTGTGAGTGTTAGTCTAAGTGAAATCATCCTATTAGACAACAGCGTCACAGATTCTGATCCTAATTTCACAAGGACGTTATCGTGTAGTGTAACCCAAAGTAACCCAAGTGTAGTGACTGCAAGTGACAGTTCTTGAACGTAAACGTGGTGAAGTTTTACTGTGCATCGTTATCAAAACAGTTTAACCAGTTAAAAAAAAGTTGTTCTTCTGTTTGTGTGTGTGTAATAGTAATAGAAGCAAAAAAAGGTTAAAAAATAAATAGAAAAGAAACAACAACGCTTTGACCTCAATCGTTTTCAGCGTGACGCGCCGTGCGTAAGTGTTGTTTCGGTGGTGGGGCATTCGGAAGATGTCGCAACAGTTGAACGCAGCCAGCCACGGTACTACTATGCTCGGTAGTATTGCGAACAGTATCGGAACGAACAATAGTATCGCCTGCAGTATGGGCAACAACATCCCGAACAATCTGACTACTTGTGCTACCATTCCGAACAGTATGATCGCCACCATGTCCAGCCCGGCCGGTAACACCTCGAACGGTCCGACGAGTAACGGCAGCAGCAATGGTGCCAACGGTAGCAGCAATGGCCCATCATCGACACCGGCCACCCCAACCAACAACTGTCAGTCGATCCGTTACTGCTGTAAGTAGCTTAGAACTCTCATAGAAAATTATATTTCAGGATCAAACAACACATCAAAGGAAGAAGAAGTGTTGGTTCCTTTGTTTTAAGACGGAGATTACCAAAGGTTATAACGTTTTGGGATGTGTTATTAAACGTTTTATTACATCAAAAATATTGTTTCTGCAATAGAAATTCCTTATCGCTTAAGATGAACCTTCTCTACTCGTTCATTTGGGTTACAGTTTTAGCAGGGCTGCGTCACACCAGAAGTTACAGCAGGTCGTTTAAACGACATCTGTGTTTTTGATTGAGTGTAGAATTTTTGAGCTCACTATAATTGTGTGATGTAATTTGCTATCCGTTAGGTTTCATATTTAATTATCAAGATCAGTCTTAACTTTCCCTTCAAACCTAATTTACAAAAAACGGCAAGGATTGATCACTTGGACAAGAATTGCAAACTGCTGACGGGCTTAAAATAACAACAACTCCGCGATTTGCTCCCCTTTGACCAAGTCGCTCTCTTCTAATTCCGATAAGCCAGTTAGGAGGATCGGAATTGATTAGAATCCTTTCTTCTCTCTAGATCCCTATCACCCCAGTAGGTTCATTCGCACCGTTTTACCCCACCATACACCTGTAGCGAAAAGAAACGAAAATAATAAACTTGCTCTCGTTTAGTTGCTTCCTCCCCTCCCGTGGTTGTCTTGACCGTAATCATCCATGATCGATCGTTGCCCTGTGGTGGCTTCCCTATCAGGTTGATCTAGGGACTTTGGGATGATTGAAGTATGGAACGGAATGGACGGCAGGGTAAAAGAGCGCTTGTGTTGAAGAGAGATTAGTAATTTCAGCTTCAACTCTGGTGTAAGGGTAGAGGTACCAATCATCGTGGTGGTGGTGGTGGTGGTGGTGGTGGTGGTGGTGGTGCGCTTACGGTTAGTAGTGTGGTAGCTGGTTGCCGTGCTAGTGATCGTACAGCTAGCTCCCCCTCCTAGTAGCTACATGACACGGCCTAGCACAAGGGTTGAAGAGAAATTTTCATTCCGCTTTCTAGCTTTCTTTCCGCCGCTCGTACGTTCTCCTTTTCATCCGACCGCGCACAGTCGATCAGCTCAGGCACGGTGGCTTTCCTTCTCAGCTTTCTGTCATCTTCTTTCATTCCCATTACTTCCACCCCTTGCTTCTCGCGAACACATGCACACAGCCACAGCGGAAAGCATTTTTATTTTTCGCTCCTCTGCCTTTTGTCGCCTTTCTGTCTTCGCAATTCCGCACCCGTCCCGTCGTGGTGACGATGTGTGACGAAACTTGAGCTGTTTTAGACACACAAAACGCTAAAACAACCAACCGCCCCTCCTCTCGTGTTGCACACTTCTTTTTCGGTGATACTAGTGCACTTGTGAACACGGGTGACAGTTGATTCACGCAAACCCTGCCTCCTCCTCCCTCTCCTGTTCTCCGGTTGGCGAAAGCGAATTGTTGCACGCAATGAAGAATGGTTGTTAAATTTGCTTTTGTTTCACAATGTGACGTATGTTGTTATACAGGGAACATCATATGAGTCGTGATAATTGGCAAAAAGAAAATCCTCCAGACTTGATGTAGCAATTTAGCATAGCAAATGCTTGATACTTCCATTTTGTAATATGTTAAATCTATGACATGGTATTTCTTACAACATTAAACATTCTGCCTACCGCACACATACAGTAAGCACACGTTTCGCTGGTCACGTGCACAGTAAAATCGGCGATGGTGACTTGGGAAGGGATCGATGTCCCTTTCCACCTTCTGTGCCCGTTAAGAATACATAACCCAACGGGCCAGCGAAACGATGGGCTAGGGGGAAGGGGAATGGGGATCGGAACCTGAAAGTAAACGCTTTGTTGTGGAATGGATTTTTCGGACTGGGCAGGCGAGTGGATCCGGGTCAATCGATCGGACACTCACACTCGCGTACGGTTAGTCACACCCTTGTCTCTTCTTCGAAAAGACGCTAGAGAAAACCCGGAGAGGGAGAAAGGGAGCCCGTATATTGCGTCGTGGCCTCGCGCCGATCACAAAGGCACGGCAACAGGTGCGTGGTAGACGATTGGCTTGCCAACTCGCCCATAGCCACAGGACCTGTTTGGTGGGGTCGGGGTTGGTTTTGGTTGGTAACGTTTTCGGTGATTTATCATGGAAAAGCGAATGGGTAATTTCGTACGTGTATGTGCATATAATTGTTTCCTCCTGACAGCGAAATTCGATTATCACGGGAAAGGATGAACCACACTGGTGCAGGAAAGGATGCGACGGGCGAGAAAAAAAAGGCCCGGTACATTATATACGCTTTCCAATGGATCCAATGGGTGGCTGGCAGTAGGGGGAGGGTCTCATAAAATCTTTGCACCGACCATCCTTTTGCCAACAGTGCGAGCATAAAAGATCTGCACAAAAATCAATTTCTTTTTATTTTAGCTTTGCGAATTACTTCTACCCTTTTATTGCATCGATCATAACGATTGAAAGATGCGAATCGGTGTGTTTCTACACTTAACCACACAACATTTGCAGAGAATGACAGAGACCTTTTGGTTTTGATGTAACTTTATAAGTTGTTTCCAACTTGTAAAAGACAGCTGAAGGATAGGTACCGCTTTTTTCCTCGCTAAATGTCATTCGGTGTGTGCTCTCCTTTAAACGCTCGTACGTGTACGATTGATCTATATAGCTCTGCTTTTTACGAGCTGCGTGCACGCACCTCTCTCTCTCTCTCTCTCTCTTGCTATATGATCATCATTTATCAGTCGAGACACTGCAATGCGCCATCCGACCCGATTTCGCCCGAAGAATTCTTTGTCCAGTACGGTGCGAAGCAACGCGATACGACCAGTGAAAGTGAGTTGATCGATGGGTTGGGCAGAGGGGATGGGAGGGTCTGGAATACGACGAACGCTCGCGCTCATCGCACAAGGTAGATATGCATTTTTCTCCCTCCCTTGGCGCATTAACGCACACGCAAAAACAGACGATGCGTTCGTGCGTTGCATTCTCAACAAGAAAGCCTGCGCTTGGGTTGGAGGTGATAAAGAAATTATTAAAAACGAAAAATAAACAAAAATGATCATATCCTCCCCTTTGGCCAGAAGAATACGGCTTTGTGTCGAGATAAAAAAAAAAAAATCGATCCAAGGTTCAACCTGTCTTGACCTGAGGCCACAAGTGTCTCTTCGGCAAGGTTCATCAGGGTTGCGCCAGGCAATCAATGGAGCCCTGTTATGTTTTCTTCTCTCCTTTAGATTTTGCCAAGGGGGTTGCATTACAAGGCGGTTGTTGTAGAGAAGGAGATGGAATGCGCTGTCGCTTAGACAAGCGTTGCACCGCGGAGTACGAATTCACGATTATCATCACCATCATCATCATCATCATCATCGTAATGCTTCAAGCCTCTCATGGCGCACGGTGAAAGTCTTTCACGCGTTGTGGCCCGTTGTGAATTGTTTTGTGTTGCGCCCGAGCTCTTAGTAAGGGTAGGGCTGCACCATTCTTTCCGTTCCGGGCTCCATGGGGTCCATCAACGAACAGGTCGGGACCGTGTGTGTGTGATGACGAGTACCTGCTGCGTACCGGATCTACACGCACCATAGTGCGATGATTCTTCGACAGCGTTTTTTTCTTCAGTTATGTCGATTTGTTTCTTTGCTCCATAATGCCATGCAACATCCGCCAACGGGTGAAACAAAATGTTGAAATCTCCGGTTTTGGGGTAGCCCGTTTCGTACCGCAAAAGGAGGGAAAAGAATCTAGGTCAATCTTTACGGTGAGGGGAAACGGACGCCACGAACACTGCTGGATCGCGTACTGATCTAAAGATCATTTTCACTGCAAGCGAGACACTGACTCATTTCGGTGAGCTTCTGTGAAACAGGGTTGATGGCTTGGGGTTTTCCCCAAAAAAAAAAAGTAAGTAAAAAACACTCCAGCAACATTCCGGTGGTGGAAAATTGCTCCGGGTAGGGTTGTGTATATGTTACCATCGCCCAGCGCTGAACAACTTCTCGCGAAAGATCAATCAACACGATACGACCGAGAAGTGAGAGTTTTGTAGAAATAAAATAGCGGCATAACACCGTGACCAATGCTACAAAAGTCATCAGTAGTCGGTAGTGATGCACGCAGGCACTTACACACACGTAGCTTGAAGTATGTCGGAGGAGTAGGATGCGAGAGGCTTTTTGGTTTAAAGATGGCTTTGTTAGATAAGGTGAAAACATTTTGTGAGTTTAAATAATTTGGTCTTTGGAATGTTTTTTTTTCTTCAAAAATTCTGAACCTGAGAGGGTCTCATGCATGTACTGCCACTAACACGTAGACTCCCAAAAAATAGTCAAAACGTGTGAGCATACATGTGTAGTCTGCTGTGCTGCAGTATACCCTGTTGTCGATGTTATTGTTATTTTGGGGTTAAGTTTCGTTTCGTAACTTCCCACTAGATCCTCTGTAACTCCCTCCAAAGAGTCGAAGAGCTACGGCAAACACCCAGCTAGGTAGGTGGTGGTAGGTTTTGCTTTCTTCATTTTCTATTTTCTAGCCAATGCCTTTGTTATTTTTGGAGATTTTTTTCGGGCTGATTTTGGTGCTCCCCACCAATCTTCAACGCGAGTGATTTTCGGAGTGGGAACTACAGCGGGCCTAAATGGCCAACCCTTAGCCAACTGGCTTAGCGGCAGCGTGTCAATAAACTCGAATTCGATTCACCTTGTGCCTGATGTGTGCCGTCTTTTAAAGGATTGAGTTGGACGAGTGACTGCATACGGCAGCAGTAGTCGTGGTGGTAGTAGCGCCGTAGTAGAAGAGTATTTTGAAATGTGCGAGCTACATTCTTCACTGTTCCCTGCAAGCCGTGCTTGAGCACCGTGAGCTCATCGTCATTGCTTTACCCGTATTCTTTTTGCCATCTCGATTCGAGAGCGAAAGCTTTCCCCAAGCGGTTGATGTTTCGGGCGCTGAATCTGGCCACGATCTACCAACTACTGCTCCGGCAACCATTTGTGCGATCTAGGTCAGCGGTAACGGTACCGGGAAGGGCATGGAATTTTTATTATTATCTTCACTTGCAAGCGATTGTTGCTGCTGTTGCGGGGAATGTTGTACCTGCTCTGAAGAACAATCTTTCCTATTTCGTTTTTATTTTTTAACGTGCACACATTGAGAGCGATATTGATTTTATAAGAGTTAATAAGTAAAGGACAGGTGATTTTATATCAAAAATAAAATATTTAACCCAAACGACATTGAATGGAAAAGAATCTGTTGAATTATTTATTTGACCATGCAAGCCCCGCAAGCAAAAGACAGTAGCGTCCGGTAAGACGACGAACCCCGCTTAACGATTCCATTTGAATCGAAAAATGCGCAGCAACAAAAACTAGCGGAAACGAATTTTATGCTTACTTTCACTGTCCAGACACGGTTGAGATCTGGAGGACAGTGAGAACCGCCGACGACCAGATCGCAGAAGCATTTACTACGATACAAAGCAAAACATGGTCCATATCATCATAAGAAAGGAGTAAAAAAAACCTGTTAAAAAGAAAAGAAAACGTACAATGGAGCGCCACTGGGAAAAAGGTAAGAAATAGGGGAACAGGAAAGCTCGGCGAGAAAGCCACACACTTAGCACACAATTCATTTTCGAGAAAGGGTTTTAGAAAAGAAAGCATTCTTTTCATTTTGGCAGCAGCAACCGCGACAGCCTTACTCCACCTGCCTGCATGTTTTCTCCCGTTACAGTCCCCAGGTAGGGCTGAGCCGAAATCTATTCCATCCCACGGTGACACACTTCCGCACCGTAGTGGTGTCCCTGTCTTCCTCTGTTTCTCGGTACCTGCCGAATTAGCTGGAAAAATGCTGTTGTTGTTCGTGACTGTGCTAGCTGGCTTTCCTACCGTCGTGCCAGCATACTTTTTCTCGCGAGATCGGAAACAAAATAACATGCAAACTTGTGGTAAGGGGATAGAAGTGAACCAGGGAAAATAAATGCACGAAACGAGTTTTTTTCTACTCCGCTTTTCACGTGCTGTCGTGGTGGATAAGCACGGGTAGTGTTGTTGTGGGAGCAAATTTCGAACCGTCAGACTCCAACCCGGTACGTGCAAGTGGGTGAAGGACGTTAATAGGTGGTGGGATTGGTACTGGGTGGGTGATTTTTTCGGTGGAAGCGGTCTGAAGGGAAATGAGGCAGACAACCGAGACAATGCTGGAATGAGAATAACCCCAGGAAAATTAGGCGTTTGTCATTTGACCTAGTTCGAAGGGCAGAGAAATGAAAAGGGATAGAAAAAAGCATTGAAAATGTTTGCTTATTTATCTTATTACATGTATGCAATAAATTCTATCCTTAATAGCAGTATTCATAATGTCTCTTTAGTCAACATTTTCTTAATAATTGAAATGAAATATTTTCAGAGTTTAAATATAATACTTTAAACAAACAAATGCAAACTTACGGATGTGGTTTGTTGTTTCAAAATATGTCACGTTCAAATAAAACCATATTTAGCAATTTTCCATGACTTATATGTAACCCTCCTAATATTAAATCGGTTTGTTACGCTTTGGTGAAATGTAAATTTTATTACCACCACGGATCCGGGTTCTTTGCAATGCAGGTCGGCAGAGAATATCCCCTTTTTCCCGCGATGTCGCGAACGTGCAACATTTTGCGCTGGTGAAAATTCTCCCTCCCCAGTCCCTCGCACCAAACACAGAGTTCATGCAACGAGTGATAATGGCGATGCTGGCGAATAAGCAAAAGAAGAGCACGTTAAAGCAGTGGAAGATGATGATGACGCTCATACCGAAACTCGCGATCGGTGAAAGTCTTCTCGGTTGAAAGAGAAAATTCTTCGCCCATCATGCCATCATCGTACATACACATACGCCGGTTCGACTCACAAATACGCGCTCGACGCTCGACAGATCTGCTACGATCTTTGCACAGCTTAGCGAGACAACCGGTTGCGAAGGATGAGTGGTACTAGGGAAGACGAAAAAAATTAACGAAACAGGGTGGCAGAGCTCCATCTTCTGGGTGTGTGTGTGTTTGCGCGAAGGAGGAGATGCCAACGACTTTTGCGACTTGCATCTCCACAAAGGGTTTGGTTTGGGGGAAATAGAGAGGGACGACGGAGGTGAGGAAAATTAAGAAACACTTTCTATTTTTCCTTGTGCTTTTTTTCTAATTTGATGGTGCGATCTCTTCGAGCTTAACTGCGGCTTTCAGTCTCAGCTAGACACAGGTTTTGTTAAGCAACACTAAAGCAGAATGTATGCAAACGACTCGAGGCTGATGGCGTGAGAGTGGCCAGCTAATGATAAAGATAATCGACAAACCAGTACTGAATCACATTTTGACCTGTGCTGATGAACATCGGGCTCGATCCAATATTCTCACCCGAAGGAAAATGGCAATGACGCGTGTTTTTGGTATGATAAGTTGTTAAGCACGAGTAACGGTTAGATTGTAAGGTTTCGTCACTTCTTAAGCAGCTGGGAAAGAGAAACGAGTGTGGCACTTGTGGTATGAAAAGTGACAGCCTAGTGAAAGAGAAAGCCACCAAATCGTCATCGTACCATCAGCAGCATCATCATACACATGTGTCATTATTCATCAATCTACCGATCCTTTGCCAAACTGTCTCGTGGAAGGGATGTTGAGCGAAACAATTTCTTTAACGCCTCACCTCTCCCAATAAGAAACAATAACGGTGATTGGGAGTTCCCTCTTAAAAGTGCTCAAACGCGTCGTAAAACAGGTGCAACGGTTTTGTAAGATTCACCACCTCGGCCCACAAGAGATAACCTAAATTTTGGACCAAATTTCCGTCCAGGGACCGTTGTGGGTATGGCGGTTTTACCAATCTTTTGTTCTGCTTTTCGAACCATTCAGATAAGGAAGTGATTGTGCGTTTCTCAAGGTTCATCGCTTGCAGTTTATAGCTGCATTGAACTCTTTCCTGTTGTAGCTCGCGTTCTCTTCATTACTTTGCTGTTGCTGCTGTTACCGAGTGATGGAAGAAACTTTCTCTCTTGGGGCTGGGTTCCAAGCTCGGGATGTTCTCGTTACGTCTTTTACGAGCACAACTTTCCGCTGCCCGCCATTCCCGATGACAACAGTCATGAATTGGCGATGTCACACCCATTGCCGTTTATTTGTAGCCAGGTACTTTTCGGGTGAAAGTTTTTGTGGTGCACCAATTCCCCTTTCGTCGACTTGTTCTGCGGGTCCTAAAAGTGGTTCTACCGGACGGGAACGCTGACGTTGCTTTGGGTGGACAGGTTTTTTTTTCTTTCGTGCCCCTTTCCCCTTGCCACTTTTAGCCATTCCTTGTGTGATGTAGAAGCGTTGATGCGAATTTCCCATTTTAGGCTGCTACACATGTTCAATATTCTTGGAAGTATGCCAAGCAGTAATGTTAACTTTAACAAATTTATTAAAATTTCTTGTGCACTTTCTTATACTTCACAGGGGAAGCTGATAAGGTCAAGACACTGATCCGTCTGCGTGCTGAACTGTCGCCTCTATTTACTGGCAAGCGCAACGCATCGAAATATGCATGGGCGTAAGTATACTTCATCAAGTTCGGGTTTGGTAATTTAGAATAAGCAAAACTGGGTCAATTTTGCTTTGATTTACAGCGTATTTCTTGGCTTTTCCTGGTACTTAGGGTGATGTGCTTTGTACCGTTTTGCAACGAGAAGATCCGTTAATCGTCCATCTACTGCGTGGGCAAAAGAGGAAAAAAAACTGCTTGCCATACTTTCTTGTCGAAGGGTAATAATTATTCTGTTTCTTTCGCCTGCCAGCCACGAAGAAGTAGATCACCAAAAACTGTACCACCGTCAGCTTGACCACTGACGGAAGCGAATCGGAAGTAAGAGAATTAGCAAGCGAACCAATAGAAAGAAAAACTACACGCCACAGTGTAAAATATGATCCGACAGAGAGATTTTGATGGAATTTCATTTTCACCTCTTTGGTCCGTTGCTTTGTCCACCCGGACGAAACTAGTGGGGAGCTATCTGCAACTCACACCGTTCTGCACCGAGGGCACGATCAATTAGGGATGGCTCGTGCGTTTTCCACCTTTTTTGGGGCCACGCGAATGAACAACGGATTTTCTTTTCCGTTTTTTGGGAGATTATATAGGATTTTTTGGAGGTACTTTTCTTCCGCTACTTCTAGCCGACATAGGCACCAGTGGTAGAGTGGACTGCGTTTTAATGGTTTTGATCCGGTTAGTCTTTTTTTGTTTGTTACGTAGCAGTCGTATATTTCAACGTAAATTAATATCGTACAGCGAATGGAAGGGTTTTTATTGGTTTGAGCGTTACAGAACCACGGTTCGGTTCCGTGCTGTGATGATTGTGAGCCGTTTTGTTGCCATTTGGAGATGGTTTTTGCTACTAGCAAGCTGCTCTCGTTTTGTGGTCTGTAATCTGGCTGGTAGCTGCTTATTTTATCGGCAAAAGTACGCATACGTATTAATGTGTATCGGAAACATCGTTTTGTGAAGGAAGAAAAAGAGCATAATCGATGCTGATCGGGCTGATTGTTTCTTTACTGTGCGGTTTTGAATTTTCTTGGAGCAGTTGTCCGAAGCAGCTCGTGAATAAAATCAATGCTCAAGAGAAAAGCGAAAAATTGAAAAAAGTAGGAAAATGGCGTGATACTGCCTTCCAGCGTGTATCTTTTTCGGGGAAAGTTTTTTTTTACTGTAGAAACTTCATCATCGCAACATAACACAGCACACAAGGAAGCTCCATCGCCCATCAAGTTGCAGCAGGCATCATAAACAAACAAACAAATAAAAACAAAAACCACACATACACAACAAAAGGAAGAATATGCTCGAGGCGTACAATGCGCGTCAAAGCTCTTCTAATCTCACTTTCCGTCGGACGAAGCGATACTTGCAAAGAAAAGAAGCAAGTAACACACGGCAACAGCATAACAAAAAGAAAACCATTGCAAACGTACCCCGAAAGCGATAAAAGTGAAATTTGCAACAAACATTCGCAGACAAAACACATCCAAACCAAAAGGGTAGGGAGTGGAGAGAAAGAGAGAGGTAACGGGGGAGGGGGGGGGGGTGGTGTGATGTGAGAGAAAACAACATATCAAAGAAGCAGACCAAAGTGGATGAAGAAGTAAAGCACTCTCCTAAAAGCACACATCCACTAACACACATGCACACTCACACATACACACACACACTGTCGATCGAACTGCCACTCGGCTTGATCATCGAGCATATATACTTGGTGGGGTGTGCAGAATTATGTTAACAGCAAAAACCGCACGAGGTGAAATGGAATGTGCAAAAGAGCGTAGTGAGAGAGTAAGAAAGAGGGAGACATAGTAAATACTTCAACCGGGGATGAAGCACTAGGCCCTTAACAATGCAGTTCATCAAGCTCCCGTCTTGGGGTGGTGCAAAAGGGGATGGGTGGACAGCTTACCCATGCCAAAGGGAAGTGATGAAAAGTGTCGCGATCTTCAACAACTCCCGGCACCGCTGACAAACTACTGCCAGGCGATGCGTATGGTGCATGCAAATGGGCACCACTCCAAGCATGGTGCCTTCTGTTACTGTTGACGTTGCTTTACTCAACGTGCTGCTGCTTTTAGTATTTTTCAGGTTATCGACTTAATGGAAGAGCAATCTAAAGGGTAGTAAATAATTTAGCACGTTGTATAAGAATAGCAAATCGGTGCTTCTAATTTGTACAAAAATGTGCATTAAAAGCCATCTTAAAACCCAAGCTAACACATAAATAAGGTTCGCGAGCTCCTTCATTACATATCATGCTATATAATCACTCACCTGCTCAATCTCAGGAAGGAATTATCGGAGTTTGCAACTTGTCAATCATAATTGAGGTTCATTGGAGGGCGAGTCATTTGCTCGTTCGAATCAAGCTCAACCTCCACATGGAGCGGATGAAACGGACCTAGGATGGCAAATGGCCGCTGAGGTTTTTCTTGAACATTTGCTTCTACCCAGCAGGTATCAATCCCTGCTGGTGAAAGTGGTGCAGCTTTATTGCGTTGCCCGGATCTGTTCACATACAAACACAAACACAACCACACTCAGCCACAATCGTGCAAGATACATGTTTGGGCCGGTTAGCATTCCGACAAGGTCGTGCAGAGGTTTCGATTCAAAGGAGTCTAGAAAATGGAAAACACACGATAGAGAACACAGAGCAAGAGCTAGGAAAAGATATCAAATGCAGCAAAAACAAAAAAGCAGCAAATAAAAAAACAAACACACGCGAGCTAGTTGAGGAGTTTGCAGCAAAAAGGGGAAAAAAGCACAGATTATCTAAATAACTGCTACAGAGGGATGGTATAGCAGAGGGGGAAGCGATATTAGTAGTAGCGCGCCTGCCTCGATGCAGTGTCAATCGTGCGTTCGTACTCAGCTCTGTTATGCTGCCCGTATGGGGAGTCGCATGAACGGACTGATAATTAGTGATGAAAACATTGGCGTGCCACTGACCATGTCTAGTATGCGTCGCGAAGACTGGCAAAGCCAGGCGATCAACGGGACGATCGGGGGATCGTAGCGAAGAAGATCGTGGTGAAGAGTTTCACTTTCTACTTTTTCCACACATGTGCACACCTTCCGTTGCTTCCCAACACTCGCCTTGGGGGTTGCCGAACACAGTTTTGCCTCGTGTTTTTTGTTTGCTTTATTTTTAAAGCTTCTCTTCCACCGATGGTTGAGTTTCGCTGCATACGATGTATTCTTTACTGTGAGTCTTTTTTACACGGAATGATTATTTCTTTAGCTCCCTCTCCTTTTCCACTGCCACTGCCAAGAAACGACGTACGGGTTTCTCATTCGTTATATTGTGCTTACTGCTTGTATCGTTGTTTTATGTTAGCTGTGCTTTCTACTTCATATTTCTGATCTGTTTACTCTGTTATGTATTTGCAGTGTGGTTGAACGAGAACTCAGCGTGCCTTTACCGATTTCGAAAATTATCAAAAAATGGAACAATCTCCTGCAGGAGTACAAGGTAGGTTTGGGTATAATGGTTGTTGGGATGGTCGGGATTTTTCGCCGTATAAATATAGTTGTTGGAGCAATTAACGGATTTAAGATTTACAGAGCGTATAAAACTTATAAACACCTTATTATAAAAGTTCATTAAAACAAAACACTATTTACATAGTTGGGGCCATTGGTTGCGTTGTAAAGAATATTATTAACCCATAAAAAAATATTCAAAGAAAATATTTTGTCCATTTCATACTTATCCCACACAACCACAGCATGAGACAAAGAATCAAACTCGAGCTTTCTCGGCAGTAATAGTATTTGTATTTGCGCATAGTCCATCATCCTACCAGTCCTTGATGACGCTCAGTCATCAGTTTCCAAATTGGTCACTCCTCAAGATCCCAAGAGGCGATTCTTCGTCTACGACTGCAATGGAAATTCCTCGTGCAGAGTGCTTCACAACAAATCGCAACCTGCCCGTTGACGCTGCCTGCATATCGAAAGCACCATAAGCCCTCACCTCCTTTCGCTCACCCCTCCATGTCTTTCATGAGCGCGAAGGTTACGGTCCGTCATGACATTCACGCCCGAAACCAACCGTTTTGAGCCGGTCCTGCCCAGTCCGGCACACTTCAAATCGTCCTCGGATCGAATAATGAGATGAAAAGGGAGGGGTAGGGTTGGGGAGGGGGGTGGGGGAGGAATGGTAGACGATGGAACGGGATGGTCCCAGTCGATTGGGTTGGAAGAAATTGCCGAGAGTACTTGAGCCGTACCGTGTCCTACTTTTCCGATACATGCGGCTCCAACCGAACACACGTTGACCACCGACACATGCAGCGACACGCGCACTCGGTACGGGCAGCATTCTTTTGGTTTTTCGCTTATTATTCATCCCGTGTGTAAAGTGAGATGTTTTTGAGCAAGAGCAAGATAGCACGGAGTGAAGGAAGAATGAGAGAAAGTGCGAGCAGGATAGGCAGCAAGCATCGATCTCCACGCGGATCAAACAGTTCCTCCCTAGGCGAAGGAAGATCGCTACTGAGGAGAGACGGTAAAGAAAGAACGGTACAGCGGCCCTTTTTTATACACCGCTTTGTCTCAGCTCTGGTCAGTCAGCGCGCTATGCACGAAATTATGAAGGCTGAGTGTGTGTGGAGATCCGGGTTCCTCTCCATCTCCTTCTCCAGCATGGATCAGTTTCCTAGGGTTCTCAATATTGGGGGAGGCCGGGGGGGGGGGGTTAGTTTTTTTAGGATTTCCGTTCTATTTTGCATGATGGCATGGTGGATCGCAGATGAGCTAGTGTGGTGGAAGTGCTGACCCTAGAGCTGAGAATTGAGTTCTTCTCTTCTCCGTTTCGAGACACGAACGAAAGTAGGTTACCAGGAAGTGAGCTGAGCTTGACAGTTGTACCGAGTGTACAGGCTGAATGAATTCAGCATATTTTAAATCTTGTAAGGCAGTTCTTGCTATAATTTACACGATCCATAATTTATAAAATGAATTTTATTGATTTTGTTCTGTTTTTTCTAAAGCACAAAAGACGACCTGTATTTTATAGTTTCCCACGTACAAACGGTACACGTGCTCGACGAACCACGACCACGATCACGAAAACGGATCCTAGCTGTACTTAGTAGCAGCAATAAAATGCGTACTGAAGGCGAAAAGATAGGAAGAGCTAGAAACAAAACACATTTTAATTATTATATAAAGCTTAGCCAATGGTTACCCGTTATCGGTTATCTTCATCTTCATGCCATGCCAGGAACTGAACTACAGTTATCTAGGGTAGCGTCTTTAGTTGCGTCTAACCTTTGCGTTCTAAGCTTGCGCACGCTTTTCCGATCGGCAGCTGAGCTTGAAATTGGACTCATTAATCACTTCTCAACGGTGCGCAGGAAAGGCGGATGATCGTGAGGCGAGAGACGAGAGGCCTGGAAGCCTGACCGGGGGTGCGTTAGACCATAATGTTTTCCCCATCCGTTTTGTGCGTAGTGCTATCGTGGGCCTGATGTGTTGCTAAATGTTTGGGGTTGCGTGCGTACGATACGCACCGGTAATAATCGGGAGCGATTGAAAGGTGAGAATTCGGGAGGAAGTAACGCGTTTGTTTTTTTGGATTTGGATCTAGACGTTGCATGAGCACTGAAAGCATACAAAAATGATACAATCAGACATTTGGTTCGTATTATTATGTTGAAATCAGTGGCATACTGAATAGATAGAGTATCATCGAACTTTAGTGATTTTAAATATATTTATTTATCTAAGAGCAGTTACCTGCTACGAAAACGAAGCTTAGGAAGGTTTAGTCGTCCGCTGCACTGAACATGTAGCGTGTGAGCATCTGGGCAATAGTCAAGATCTTAAAAGAGAATTTAAGCATAGGATAGAAAGCACCACATGTGTTTGTGCTCGTGTGGTTTTGCGATGGGAGACCAGCAAAGGGAAGGCAGCCGAGGATAAGTACAAAATTAAGGAAAACGCCAATAGAAACTGTGTTCGCCTAACGAAAGCACACTAAAGCGCTCGGAAAGAATTCAAGTGGAAATAGAAAGCCGCAGCAGAAAGCAGGCAGAAAAAGAAAGGTTTTGTTTCTTCTCTATTTAATGCGCGCCCTCCCTGGGCCGCTCACCTCGCCGATTTCCTGAGCCAGCACCAACTAGTGATTCCGAGCTGTGGTTACGATCGTGTATAAGCCAACCACACATATACACACTAACACACTTACACACTCGAGCCCTCAGTGCATGTGTGACACAGAGGGATCGTGGCGAGGCGTGCTCGCCGTCCAGAGTGCCTGTTACTGTAGTCGGTTTGACAACATCTTACCTTACCTTCTTAACGTAGGGGGGACGCGGAGGGTGGGGACGCCTGCAAAAGACTTCCAAAGATCATCTACGAAGCTGTGGGCTTGTGGAGGATGTGGGAAACTGGGTGAAAAGATCGTAAAGGTCGATGTTAGCGGGAGAGAAAGCGCAGAATTAATCCGTTGCGGCCGAAGAGCACTTTTTACTTCCCTCGCGCTTAGGACGGTGTTTCCCATCGCTGGGAGAGGCCTTTTTTACTGCTTCTGCTTTGAGACGAGCTTCCACAGCCTGTACCAAATAGTGCTTCGTGCTTATTGGCGAAAGCCCTACTGCCGCTGTAATTCATCATGATTCTAGGGCATGCTGATGAGCTTTCATGAGTAGCAGAAAGGCCCGTACGTTCTTGGGCAGCTGGATGAAGACCGGTGCCGTCTTTCCAACGCCATTTTCTTCATCCAGTCGTAAAATGATGTATAAAAATTGTAAAACTGAAGACGCATACACATTTATTGGTATCTTCAAAAACATCATGCGTACCGTAACAATACCGAAAGCCCAGAGTGCCGTTTGAATGTCCGAAGATGTACCGTTCCCACGTCACGGTTCGATTGTATTCGTGCGAAAATCCTACGGTTCTGGCTGGCACTGGTCTTACCTTCGTTCCAGGTCCAGCTAAACGGCCCGGTACTATCGAAGCGTGTCATCCAAAGAACGAATGTAATCCGAACATTCTTAACGCTACCGTTGAGGTAACGTAGCAGTCAATAAGAACTCGATCGTCGATCACCGTACAAGAAACAGCAACGCCAAGAATTTCCAGGCAGCTACAGAAACTCCAACATGCTCGAACTAGCGGGTCCGATGATACCGTTTAAGCTGTGTACCGTCTGTGCGATCAAGTGTAGCGTGCATCAGTGTACGTATGTGGTGCACGGATAGATAACTGGACCGGGTGCGTTCCGGACCTCGGAATGGCGATCGACTCTGAATTTGCTACAACGTTTTTTTTAACACAACATCAATTTCGGTCCTCCTGTTTGTGGTTCTAACGGTGGTTCACGTCTAGCAAAAATCACGTGCTCCGTTGAACACGTGGTCCGTGCGAAGGGAAATTTGCGCAAAGACGCTAAAACCAGGAAGCCAAGAGAATGGTAGAAAGAGAGCAAGAGAGAAATATTTCCACGTGAAGTAGACGACCCGTTTGGCCCAGTTCTAGATGGACGTTGCAGGACGGCTATACCATTCTCACATGTACGCTCGCGCACACTCATTCACCGTCTGTGGGACATTGGCTTGTTCTTGGGCTTTGGGATGCGTTTACCGCTCGAACCATCGACTCTTACCGGACTCCAATGCTGTGGCTCTGTTACCGGTGTGCCCAAGCGTTACGAGAGTAGGTCAAACGGACAGTCAGTCCAAGCAGCAACAGCAGAAGCAGCAACATGAGCCCGTTCCAGCAAGCCTGTTCTAAAGTAACGGATTCTCACCGACACCACTCGATCGTCGCCGTCGCTGGATGGCGTCTTTCATTCTCACAAGCGACGAATCTAGTAAGGGAACGGTAGAATTAATGGAACTGAAATAAAAACATTCATGCCATTCCTTGGCGATCGAGCATTTCTATCGAGATGTGTGGGGATGGGGCAGGCACAGATTGTAATCGTTCACTTGGGCAGAAGGAGAGATTACCCGAGATGTGCGTAGGCGTCGTATACATTTGGGAGTAAATGTAAAACAGACTCAGTCAGGGGTTGGGTCATCCTGGGGAACTTAAAAATAAATGTAGGCAGTGTTGAATTGGTTGAGGTTCCTGTTTTGTATGTACACTGTCCGTGCGGAGGATTATCTAGCCAAACCATACGGGCGAGGGAGCTAAACAATACATCATTTTGTGTTGGAATGCGCCGCTTTCTATTGCGTTTTGCTTTCAACAACGAACAACTTTGGATTTTAAATGCGACAGTCTTTTAGAGATGTGGTTGAGTTGCTGGACGATTTTTGAAGATATGTTAAGCATCACATTCGTTTCAAAGTTTAAGAAAGGGGTGTTAGTTTTTGGGCTTTTCTAATTAAAAGGAGCTTAAATCATAACAAACCCTTTATATTTTGTGATGGTCCAGCTTTAGGAGTTAAAATATTGCGTGATGAATCTACTACGGCAGCCACGGCTTACGGTACAGTCTTGGCTGGAGGAACCCATGTTTCTAGGTTAAATTCAATTCTCCGTTGCTTTTTTAAGTTTTTTCTGTCAGATTGTTTTTGGAACGGATATCGGAACACGCAACCATGGGCAGATAAACGGGTAAGGGAAGAGCACACGTGCCCTAAACGAAGCTGTAATGTGCAACCTAGTTTTTGGGGCAAAGCACGTAGATTACGCCCCAGAAGCTGCTCATTGCGGCACGATTACTTCCGGCAGTTAAGCAGCGTTAACATTGGAGTGTTGTTAACGCTTAATTTGTTAAGCGTGTTTGTTATAACGCTAAATTAATGTACCTTAAATCTTTTAAGGCACAGGTTTCCTCTCATCAATAGGGAATACAGCGTGCGCGTGTACACACACATATTTGGCATATTTTATCATTTTACACCAGAGCTCACTCACTTTGCTTTCAAGACAAGATAGCGCAATACTCACGTGTTGGAGAATGTATGAATACTGTTTCGCAGAAATCGGTGGCCGAATATCGTACAATTGCTGCCATGCAAACGATAATAAACAAAATACCACGGGAGTCGACGGGAGCCTGTAGGGAAGCTACATGTTAAGTGACGATTCAAATACAACGTCACCCCCAAGACCATTTTTACTTATCAGAAGATTCCGCAATCGGCAACATCACGGTTCTATATGTTTTACAGCTTCGAAGTTCTACCTTATGCTGGCGTGCGTATCACTCGCTAATGGACAAAACAAAACACATATCTAGTGAACATGAGATCGATAGCGCCGGACCAACTTGGGACATCGGGGCATTCAAGCATTAAAAGTACATCGCGCGTATACGAGCAGTTGACATTGTGGAGGAGAGCGGTTACTGTCAGATAGTTCCGGCAGTGATGTTTTGCCTTTCTAATGATATCGTTTATCTTTGCTGCTCAACATCACACGCATGTGCTGCCGATGGAAAGTCGAATAAAGCAGGGAACTGCGCGAGTCAGTTGTGCGCGTTAATCAATGCTTTTGAGAGTGGCGATGAAAACGCAAATACGCATAACAAAACTGTACGCTTCCTGGTTTCGCAGAGCAGCGGTCAGTGTTTACACCTTCATTTATGCAACCTGTCTTGAGGGCTACGGGCTGAATCGTCATAATCATCATCAACATCAGTACACTCATCTGGCCGCAGTGGATACAGATTATTTTCCACTTGATTCTGATCAATTGAAAAATTTTGTTTGATTTGATCAGAGCTTCGTTTTACTTTTTCGCAACTGCCATAATGTGTGTATTCAGGCAGCATTTGGCAGCCTGCAAATAGCATACATTTTTGGACGAAAAAATGAAAACATCTTTCTTCGACCAACGCCGTGAAAGTTTACCACTTTTTACCAACCGTGCGAACCTTAACGAAGCAACGACTTTGCGAAGCTGTGAGGGCCATCGTTGTAGCTTTTCATCACGAATTTCCCCGTTTTTTGTCGAACAGTAAGATTGTTATCGTTTGTTTTTTGGAGTGAGCATTAAATAATGTTAAGGTATGAAAATAAGCTTAAAACCGACCAGCGGAGAAGACAATTTACATTTTTTCTGTTTTTGTGGAGACTCGTCATTTGGACAGGAAAATTCTTTTTTCACACGATTCTTTATCTGCACGTTCGTTTTTTGCCATCTGTTTAGAGCCAGTTGGAGTTTTGTTTGCAGTTACTTCGCGAGACCTTGAAGTTGGTGTCCAAATTTTGGCTGCTCAGTGGTGTTTGGGGGTTTGACCCTTTGAAGCAATAAACAGCTCAGGCGCAGTCCGTTTTGTTTTCGCCATAACAACAAACATAATAAGGGACCGTCCGCTCAAGGGTGTGCCAAAAGTTGGGACTTTTTGGAGGGTTTATCAAAATTCTTTGCCAAAAACTCGAAAACTCTATCACACGCTGACAGAGTATGTAGCCTTGGAGTAGAGGTAAAGGGTCATGTTTTTAAA
Source organism: Anopheles christyi (assembly GCA_000349165.1). NCBI lineage: Eukaryota > Metazoa > Arthropoda > Insecta > Diptera > Culicidae > Anopheles > Anopheles christyi. The sequence goes on along the minus strand of KB694645.1, from coordinate 12,370 downwards.
GTAACTGTTTTTCACAAAAATAACTTACATTGGTACAAAATGTTGAATGAAATGGACCATTTTCTCAAAACAGCTTGCGACTGGGAAACGCGTGGAAGACGGAATTACCACTACAGAAGCTGCAACGCGACACTCTTAAGCACGCAGCCGTCAAAATAGTGCAAAACACACGCACGAGTGAAAATTAATCCACCACGGTCAATGGGATGGATGCTCAATACCCGTTAGAAGAGGAGGTGAGCGATGGTGGAGTTCTTAGATTGGTCGCACGGCGCTCCGCAACGTGCGTATGCGCGTCTAGAACGAGACAAAAAATAAGCCAATCGGTTTCCGCTTTCCGGATCGAGTTACCACCCAATCCCTACTATCCTCCTTCCCGACCACCCTCTAGCAGATGTTTCTCACTGTCTGCGCGGTCTCACAAGCTTTGGCGGAGAAAGCTTGTATTCTTTCTACAACGGATTCCACGGAACCATGTTTTCATTCTCGCAAAGATCGCTGTACGATCGCGCCCCTCTCTCTCTCTTTCTCACGGTGCACAATCGCTCTCAGACACTTTCCTGCTCACCATCTTGCTGAGAAAAGTCGCTCAGCTCCACTTCGGCGAGACCCGCTTACGCACCGGACCGGTTAAGAACCGTTAGCTTTTACGCTTAACCTACTTTCGCGCGTTCTGTTTTGTTCTCTTCATTCTTCATTCTTGTCCGTAGCAACTAGCCTTTGAGGAAGGGGTGGGTTGTAAGGCCTCACTCTCTCTCTCTATCTCTGTCTCCCTCTCTTTCAGACACACTTCTTTTTGCTTTACCCGCTATTAATGGGCGACCCCTATTCGTGGTACGTTCTACTCGCACAGGCCCTACCACGCCGCCTCTCGATCGGTTTGCTCCCTTTTAGGGAAAACCTTGACTTTGCTTCGATTGCACGCCAAGTGCGTTAAGCCGTGAGTATGTTGGCCTTCGCTGGTTCGTTAGAAGGCGGCCAGGTAACGGAGCTCTTGGTCGGTGTCATCTGTTTTTAGGAGAGGAAGGCATAGAACATCCGTAAGATGAGATCTCTGAGTGATGGGGATGAGGGTTTTTTTTATTGTTCAGCTGTTTATGTTGTGTTGGAAGGTAGAGACGCGCAATCATACAGAAACTTCCTCTTGTGATGACCCATATTTTTAAGAACGGAAGAATTAAATCCGAATCTATTCCTTCAATTTTTCTTTAATTTGGAAACACTGGTAACACTAATCATAGTTGCAATTTAAAGCTGCATGAGAAATGAAAAATTAAGACACATTATTCATAAAATTAATTATGTTTAAAATCTCACATAAAATGCACGTTTTTTTGTAATATCGCAAAACAAAAAAACAGATCAACCCATTGGATATCAATTGATTTCTCAACCAATCCAGCACATAACCCCAGCCGTGTCTCAACTCACAAATCGGGGGCTATAAATCAAACATGCAAACAAGAAGAAATGTGTTGATTGTGTGCCTGTTTCGAGCCCACCTTTATCATCCGTTCCGCACCGTTGTGACATTTATGATATGCACGTCGCCAAACATCAATCAGCCGGTCGAGCAAATCAAACGACCGGACGGATGTGTTGACGACACAGCAAGAGTAAGGTGGTTGGGCGGAAGGAGAGGAGGGTTAGGTTTCTTTGTCCCCTAGTTGGCACTTTCTCCACCCGAACTAGAAGAGGGGTATCGATTGATTAGAAAGTGTTAAAGGCGTAGTTTCACTTTCCGCCACTAGTCTCGGCAACGACACTAGGGCGCGCAAGGTGACAGCATACTTTGGTGATCGATACCGTGCACGAACGATTCCCATATGTTTGTTCGTGTGTATGTGTGTTTGTGTGTTTCGCAGCTGTGCCTAGAAGCTGGTGACTTCTCCGAACGGTTGGCAAGAAGATGAAGCCCACATGCTAGTGCAGAGACACACAAGGCCCAAGTTAAGCGGACTGTGCTGCCTGTGTGGAGCTTTCCAATTGCTGCCAAGTGGTTTATCTGTTTTTTCAAAAGGTTTAGCTTTCTTTTGTTTCATGCTTTCTTGGGTCTTTAATGTTTTCCAACTGCAAAGGGGTGAAAAATTAGGCTTCTCCACAGTCAGAATCGTTAATCATGTTTTTAATGCACCTCATCCGGACGAAAACGGCCTCCGGAGCTACCGATCTGCTTAACGGTGCGTTCTTATTTCAAACCCATATCTGTTGCTCGGTTTGGCGAACCACAAATGCAGCTCACCCATAACGAGAGAAATAGCTGGTCCGAAGAGCGAGAAGAAGAAAAAAAACTACACGCAGTTAGGCACCACTTTCACTCGGCAGGCCCGAAAGATGCTGGACAGCTGCGATGCTGATTGGATTGGCACGTCAGATGGTTGAATGCCGTGGGGCAGGGGAGGCGGACATACACGAAAGCACACCGGTGATGATTAGACCTCCGGTGTTAGACGACGGCTTTGGAGAAGCTACGTGTGAATTAAGGAATCGGCTGCTTGATTCTACGAGGTGTGCTGTACATACCGAGCCGGAGAGTGTTGCTTACGATCCGATCCTCATGATTTAAACGCCTTTCTTTTGTAGCTCCATTTTTGCGCGCGCCGTTGATTACCAAAATTTCTAGCAAAATGGTCTGCCTTGCATCCGAGCGCGGAACGATGTTGATACATTTTCATGAGGTTTCCGTTTCGATTGGAAGATTTTTCAGAGTTACTGTTGTCCCAAAAATAGTCGTTGGTCGGTTCGCTGATTACGAGCTGATGTTGTTGGATGCCTTCCTCCATCCCTGATCGTAAATGGGTATACGCGTCGAGAAGGAACGTACCGATTACAAGCCACATAGTGAGCAAGATGGTGTTAGTAGCGGCAGCAGCAAAAAAAAAAACGGTCATAAGATTGTTCACCGCGGTCCACTGCGGGGCCATAGAGCACTTTTGGGCAGCACAGTCAGTGCAGATCGCTGCCCATTCGAGTGATGAATCGGATGATAAAGATTGTGTGCGCAGGAAACCATGCGACCGTGTTGAGTAATGATAGAGTGATATTTTTGTGGCAATATTGCCGGATGCACGAACGATTCCGAACATGACTGTGGTTCACGCTTTTTAAGCGTAACAAGCACAGCGTTAACTGGTGCTAGCCTATTGCAAAGTGGGCCACATTTGGAAACGTTTCTTAGCGGATATCTACCACTTGAACAAAGTTCAATTCTCCAAAGAGAGTCTATAATGCTAACACACTGTGAGAATTATAAAAGGGGCTGCCTTATCCTTCTTATTAGGTCAGATGAAGTTTTTTGTGTAAACCATACAATAACCCAACCAGCTTCTGTTGCTAAAATGAGCATTTCTTCCCATCTACATTAAGAAAACATCGTACATTCATCTACCCGGGAGGTTTAAATTTGGGTTTGAGCTGGGATCAAAACTAGTCTCTTTTTCTCTTTTTTCTCTCTGCAAGATCGACATGCTCAAAAGAACTTGTGGCACGGGTGAGACGGCAACAAAAGCGATCCAAAAATTACCAATCGGACCTTCCCTGTAATCGACCCATTTCTCGACGTTGTCTATTCCACGAGTTTGGAAAGTTCTCAGGCACAAGCTTGTTCTTTTGCGGTTGGAGTATGACCCAATTTCCCACCATCAATATGGGAACCCCTAGAGACTTGGAAGACGCCTGCACTGAACGAAGGGTGACTTAGATTTGTGCGAGGTTCTCTCAGACAGTTAGAAATATTGTAATAGGCAACTCAGGAAGGATAGGTGCTGGGCCATCGTGTTGGCTTCGGCAATGAGAGGAAGTGATCTAGCCGTACCGAACCACCGTAGAAAAGGGAAGGAAGCGAATAAGAGAGCCAACATATAGAACAGCCAGCATTCCGTAGCTGGCTGCAAAGTAGGTCGACAATAAAGAAGGGAGATTCTCTAGGATCGAGCTGCTCGGTAATGGCTTTACCATCGCAGCATCACTACTCACAAGCTGAAACTCGTTCAGCAAGTGAACAGAAGCAATGAGTAGTATCTTTTTTTCTTTGACTCAACCCATTCCGTTAGGCGATAGGTGGCGTGCCCGTCTCAGAATAAGCTCATGGCCCGACCGGGTGAAGGAAAATCTACACAAACAAACATCTTCAATACGGGACGATCTACACTGAGCGAGGGAACGAGAACCGGGACGTAGATTCTTACCCAGTTCCCAGTTTTTTTTTCTCTCTTCGTGGCCCGCTTCGCTCGCCTGAGTTTCTCGGCTGGGTCCGTTGCTTTCGCCACGGGGCCGGAACAACTCGGGAACTGGGTCACTGGTGGTAATCTTCTGCCGTGCACCGTTGTACCGTGTGCCGTTGCTTGACCGACTGTGCTCGTGCGGTCGAGTGGGTTCGGAGAGTGGTATGCCACTACGAATGGGCAGAATGGGAACAACTACTCGTTGTTATGCAGGATGAGAATGGAGCTTGCTCTAACCGATCGATCCTGCATTGTTTCTTGCAAAGTATAGAGGGGCTGGGGCGATGTTAGAGGCTAAAAAGAAAAAAGATGGGAAAGGAAAAGAGGGATCTTTTAAACTGATCACGAAAGATTTACACTAACTAATATGAACAAATATTTTCTTTTTTCTTTTTCTTCATGCCACAGGCCATCAAAATGTCAGAGGAGCCGAAGCGTCGCGAGTGGCCATTCTTTAACCTGATGGACGTGTACTTTAGCGATCAGGTGAACGATCCGACGCTGCGTCTGTTCTCCTCGACCAAGCGGTTCGATTCGGATACGCTGGACGACGCACAGTTCGATGACGAGATCATGAACTCGACGGCAGCGGCTGCGATTGCCGCGGCTGCCGCTGCTTCGGCCGCCGCCGCCAATGCCGCTAGTCAACACAAGATCAAGAACGAGCTGATCGCAAGCCATGGTCACAGTGGGGGCAGCATGCTGGACATATCAGACATCATTGGGGACGAGCACGGCGAGTCGAAGTTTGACCAGTTCAAGCGGGAGATCGTGCTGAGCCAAATCCAGGAAATTACGCGTGCTGGCAGTGGAGGAGGTGGTGGCGGCGGTGGAGGTGGTCGCAAAGAAAAGAACAACAACAATAAGGATCATCACAACAATAATAACAATAACAACAGCAACAATAACAACAACAACAACAACAACAGTACCAACAACAGCATCAACAACAATAGTAACAACAGTAACAACAACAACAACAACAACAATGCCAGCAACAATTCACCCAGCAACAACAGCAGCACCAGCAGTCCGAATGGCGCAGGTCACAATGGTGCTGGGAATGCGACGCTCGAAAGCAAGCACAAGCTGATGGAATCGCTCAACCTAAGCCCGGGCGGCAGCCATCTGACGACGAGCGGTGTCAGCTCGCTCAGCACGACCAGCAGCAGCAGCGGATCAGCTCGAGACGAGGCGAGCAGCTTAAACAGCAGCCCAACCAGCCACATGAGCAGCGGCCCGGCTACCAACGGACCAGAGATGCGCAAAATGTCCAACGGACCGACGGCGGACTTTAGTGCACTGCTGGCAGCGGCCAACAGCCACACGAATGGTACCCTACATAGCAACAGCAGCGCTCTCAGCAGTACCGATCGTGACACGGACTACGACGATTACGCCGAGCGGAGCAGCCTGTACGATGGTGGCAACAACCATCTGAAGAGTCTCAACCAGAAGTTGCTCCATCAGATGAACGAGCATCACAATATCGATCAGGTAAAGATTTTTTTCCTGATGTTTTTTAAACAACGTTGAGGAATATGATAGTGTTATCAGGAATGTTTGTAGGGTATCGGTTAGTTTGAAGACAGTTGCATGCCATTATCCTTCCAAGGACCATATAAAACCATATGTCGTTTTCCAACCACAGTCTGTCAAGATGTGGTTCCATCAAGACATTATGATGTTCACACTTTGAATAACAATCATATGATATCAAACCTTTGACGTTTAGAAGATGAATGATATCCCTAAAAGGATAAGACATGTGCACACTCGTACAGCCCCCTCGACAACTCCTCCCTCGACTAGATCCTGCTCCATGGCTCTACCCCTACGAGTATCTATTGCTTGCGATTGCCAATGTACGCTTGCGTAAGCTTGACAAAGGTAGTCAACATCACTCTAAACGAGGGAAGGAGAAGGATTTTTGGCAAACGACTTTCCAAAAATTTGCTGCCGAAGAACGCACGCACACATACATACACACACACATAGTGAGAGAGGTGATGGTAGGTAGGTATCACCGCATGACGTCGGCTACGATCAGCGCTGTGACTACAATCAACACCTCCCTATTGCCCCAAAATGTTTGCCATTCGCCAGCTTACTGATGTCAGCGTGGTATGATATTCTGTGCGCTCCGATTGCGCCATTTGTGATGCTTCGTCCGGTAAGCCTTGAGAATGCCTTATAAGCGTGCAGAATCTCACACGCGAGTCCCCTCCCCCGTATTGGTGGAGTACTCGGCTCACTCACAACCACTATCCCCACAGAGGGAACGTGTTAGTTTAGATGGGAATGATTGTGTTTTGATGTGATGTGTTTCGGGGGCAACCGCTTTCAGGATCCAGGATCAGGTTGAGGCAGCGGTAGAAGGGTTAATTCTCCTAGCACTGATCACACCTCTTGTACGTCCGACAGGGCTCCATAGCTCCGGACTTTTTAGTTGCGCACACACAATCGATTCGCGGAGCTGGGGTTCCTTTTTGATTCGCGTACTAATGAGCATCAATGTGACGGCTTCGGTGAGAGAATTGTGTTGCAGGTGGAATTGTCGGTGGTGATGAAATTAGTTGTAGTTGTTGATGTTGTATGACTCGCTAAAATCGTACGACGCCTAATCCAGCGATATCTTACGAGGGACAATTATCTCAGCTCAGCAACTTCATCGAAAAATCCATGTTTTAATGTGGTCGCTTCACAGGATACTAATTTAAAAGCTAAACATGACTAATTGTACCAAACCGGTGAGAAGAAAACGAAATTTTACCTTTCGCCTAATCCACCCAAGAGTTGCTCATTTGCATAATGACAATACCAACAAAGCAATGCCACGCTCAGGTTCGTTCGGATGGATCGTTTCGATTATGAATCGCCATCGAGACAAACGTTTATTAATAGCTTCAACGCTGTTTAGCGCTTAGGCGTCGCCGAACGAAACCTCGCCCTTCTGCGCAGTGTCGTTCTGAACCCGTACGATAGATAGCGCTTTCGCTTTCACCTGCCTGTGTACGTGACACACTTCTTAAGTGGTTGCTCAAGCAAAAGTCGTCAAACACAGTTCCGACTCGTGGCAAACGTTGTATGCTGGCGCAAGACAGAGGACGAACGACAAATATTACCATTCGCCTAGCGGGCAGCAAAGTCTGCTTTGCTTTCTTTCCGCAGGTCGCGAGGAATTCCTTAAAAGAATAGCAAAAGCGCATTACACACAAAAAACAGGCCCCATAATGCTGCATCATAGGAGACGATGGGACGTCTTGAGGTTTGAAAAGCTGACCGCTTCGTTACGACCCAACCGACTCACCCATGTTGATATTCGCTGCGACACCTCAAATCTTCGGGAGGTTCAAAGTCCGTTTGCTGTGTTGTGTTGATAATGTTTAAGCAGAATAAATTGGAAGAAGTTGTCCGTCGGCAGGGTGGTGATGGTGAAGAGAACGTTATGCAACATGATCACTCAGACGCCCCACCGACCACGTCCTTCTAATGCAAAGATTTGAGATGTGAGAAGCCTGGCCCCACTGTTACTGCACAAAACAAATACCTGCGCTAGCTCGGGCGTACACATAGAGGAGGGAAGCTCGTACGTGCCAATGCCCCCTATGCGCTTGATGATGTTAGTTTGCGGGCTCCCCTCAAAATAAAAATAACCGTACAATGTAAGAAAATCACAACAACGAAAACAGAAAGGCGTAAGGCGAAAGCACCACTAAGATCGCGAAGCAGTCAAACCAAACGGATCCAGTCACCATTCCCCGTCCCTATTTCCGACGCAGTTCAATGTGTGCGTCTAACAAACGATCTTTATTTTGATCTAACACTCCAAAATTGTGCCCCACTCCGCGCTCAACCAAAATCTACCCGTAACCGGTGCTGGAAATCGATCGTTCATTTTCGGCGGGGAGATTTATATTTTTCGGCAACTTTCACTTTTTTTTGCTCTTCTTCTATCCCACCCCATCTTGCTAACCGTTGCTCTAGGTGTGTGTGTTTGTGAGTTTGTGTAGGAACAAGTGCACCTACCACCGTTCGCATGGTGCATGGTGCGGAAGATCGCAAGTAAACTGTATTGTTTATATAATTAGAAGTCCCTCATTCGGTACGGAGGGCGTTGTAAGCAGGTTGTCAATAGCAGGTTTCACAAAATGGGATTCGGAATGTCGATATGGGATCTCCGAGGGAAGGATTTCAGTATTCAGTGATAGGGTCCAGTTTTGCATTTTAAATTAGAATAGATTTCACTTTTCACAACCATTCCGTACGGTCCATCTTGTGTGAACGAGGAGCTTGTATGCCGTTCTTCCCGGTCCAAACTATCCCGCCATTCGAAATCAGCTTTAGCATTGTTTCCCAACGCGTTTTGGAAGGGAGACATTTAAGGGCCCTACTCGCATTAATAAGGCCATTGAACCTGTTCCAAAAATGAATCAAAACAGTGTGGTTTCGACGGTTACGACATCTTTACCATTCATTGCGTTACAGCACCCCCACCTCGCCCCTTGAAGTACGTTTTGGAAGAAATGTAACTTACAGTGGAGGAAAAGAGTAGTGAAGTTGCACTACCCGCCAACAGCACCACATCTATCCGGAATTGCAGATTGCGGTGTGGTTATGTTTTTCTGTTTTTCGGGCTTCTAGCCGAATTTCGTGAACCAAGTGATCCGTGAAGCGAAGTCGCTGGTTGCAGTGGGCTATTTTTTATGTTTTGTTTTGTTTTGTTGTTGTTGATGCTGCTTCGCTTGCCACAACAGATATGGGTGCCGCGGCGCCTTCACCTGCGGAGCCAAGATCGCCCCACTGGAGCTTCGCCGTAACGTACGCTCGCGAGATCCGTCTCGACCGAACGCATGTGCAGTCATCTCATCCGTCACGGAGTCGACGAACCTTTAGTGCTCTCGACCACACTGTGGCCAACGACACAAAAACACCTCCCCCCCGTACGGTATTTGGTGACTTGTTGCTCTATGATTTGGTGGCGAGTTTTGGCTCTGCCTACATGAAAGACCTTCGGAAGGTAACAACGGTAACGGCGAGCTGATTGCGAAAATGAATTTTTTGGCTCTTGTATGTTTGTGTTTTGGAATTTAAGGTGGTCGCTCGCTGGCAAATGCGCAGTATCTCTCTAACCTCTTTGAGTTGAATTCTCTCTCCAATTCACTCACTCTTCACGATGGTTTCACTTTCAGTTAGATAGTGAAATAATTCACACCTTTATCAGTGAGGGTGAAAAGAAAAAGCAACAAACAAAACAAACGAATAAATAGCAACTTTTCTAAATATTGAAGCTTGACGGACGACCCTTGGGAGGCAATCCGGATTGACGATTATATTTTGTTTTCCGGTTCTATTTCGTCGCATTGTTGTCCGCCCTCGAGTTGACAACTTTCACTTTCGACCTGAAAACGCGCTCTGCGATTCCGGGACACACGCAGGCACACGTAGCTTTGATTTGCGGGACTCGGTAAGGCGCAGAGTTGTGTGCGGTTGTGCGTCTTTCGTGCGGAATGCAAACGACGTTCGGATGTAGAGGAATGGATGTTTGGATGCCGCTTTTGCTTTCCGTTCGCTTTCATTGACTAATGTGTTGACTTAAGGGTGTTGATGCGATCGCCTCAGCGCAACTGGATTGAAGGATGGTATGAGCTGAGGTCCGAACGACACACCTGTCCGATAGTCCAAGCGCCATACGCAACTCCGCATCGTGATCGACCGTCGATCGAGCTTGGTTGATGGTTTAGAAGCTTTTGTAGGGCCCTACCTTGAGGCTTACCCATACATTACATCGATGCATCGCGCAATATGTGCACACGGTTACGAAATAATATTTGTTTGGAGATGGTTCGATTTTTGTTGTTCCTTTGTATTGCAATCCATTTCTCCGATTTATTTTAACCGCAGCAATGAAGCAACGGAAAGGAAAAATCCGAAGCTTTAAAAAGAATATCTTGATGCTTCTTCCATTATGCAGTAACATTTTGCGTTACGTTCCAACAGCATAGGTGAAACTAAGAAGCAAACATCAGTAAAGTCGCACTTATGTATTGAGTAACAGATAAATAAATTAAGATTTTTCGAACTTTTGCCTTCTTTTCGGGAGCTTGGGCGAGAGTTGCCCCACACGGGCACGAATTACGAGTTGTGTGAGAGAGAAAGAGACAGCAAGTGTCCAAAATAAAGACCCCTCCGTGTGGCATGTTTCGGAGGCTTTCATCTCATGTCATCCCCACAACGCAGTGCTCGAGGTCATTTGCGGTAGGGAGGATTTTCGGTGCCGTAACCGGTTGTGTGTTTCGGTTGTGCCATTTCGGGCAGCGACGAGACCTACCCGGTGCCTCTTTCCCTGCTGATGCTTTAGCTTCTTTTTTTTGTGTACGTTTTTCTTTCATTCAAAAACCACTTACATCTCCGCAACGGCCTTCTCCCTCGGCGGAGCTCAGGAAACTGATGCATGGGCGCATTTTGGTGTTTTACTATTTTTTGAAGCTTGTGGTGTTCATCCGAGAAAAGAGTTAATTTTGGAAGAACAAGTTTTGAGCGTTGAAGTTGCGCTGCTATTTTTTTGTGGATATCATACAGCCGCAATCCTGATTGCGTTCATTTTTAACCGTGCACGGCTGCCTTTCTTCGTTTCGCCATTATATTGGAGAGATTATCTGAACGATCTATACAGTCGAAGTGTAGGGTAAAACAGAACAAGAGTACAAAATTTTTACGTACAGAAATTACTGATAATGTCATTGTAACTAATAAAAAAAAAGATGCAATAAGCTTTAGAAGTTTCTCTTTCAGTCACTTTAGTTGATTTTGGGCTCAAAGAATTGATCTATAAAATAACTTCTCATTTCAGTACCTTCTATCATGGCGCGGATTCCACGGCAACATGTGCAAAGGATTCCACAGTCTGCAGCGCGACGGACAGATGGTGGACGTGACGATTGCGGCTGGTGGCAAGATCTTCAAGGCGCACAAGCTCGTCCTGTCCGTGTGCAGTCCATACTTCCAGAAGATTTTCCTCGAGCACCCGTCCCAACATCCGATTCTGTTTATGACCGACGTCAACAGTCACCATATGGCCGGTCTGCTAGACTTCATGTACAGTGGTCAGGTACGGTAGCACTCCTCCCAAAAGCTTCTACAGGCTTACATTAAAGCATTAAACATAACTTTACTCTTTGTTTTTGTCTCACTCCATTTATGCACAGGTTAACGTCAAGTACGAGGACCTGCCCAACTTCCTGAAGGTAGCCGAAGCGCTACAGGTGAAGGGACTGCACGGCGAGGTAGGTTCGTTGCCCGCGCGTACGCGCCGGCGTTGAAGTCGTTCGTTTGGTTCCATGTTTACGTTCGGGGGAAATCCTATGCGTTTGTTTTGGGGGGATTTTGCGTTGTTTTCGGGACGTTTTGCCTAGTGACACGACGGCGGCACAGCATTAGCTTTCTCTTCCTATTTTTGGAAGGTTTTGTGAAACGACCTGCTAGAGTCATCGAACCGCCCTCGGGTGCGCGCGTTGGGAATGAAAATGAGAGTGCCCAGCGCGTGCTGGTCAGCTGCTGCGGTAAACGTGGTGAAATCAGATTCCGAACCTGATACGACTGCTTCTGTGTGTGTGTGTATTTATTTGGGATTATTTACGTGGATTCATTTTCCTCGGAATCGGGTTTTTGAAGATGTGTTAGCTTATGGATTATGCTGATTCGAGCTTTCATCTGTCATTCTACTTGTAGTATCTCGAGTGCTCGATCCCTTGAGAAAGAGAAAGCGTATGCGTATGGGCGGTAAACGCTGATGAACCATCCCTTGTCCCGGATATAATTGTTTTTTTTTTCTTTTGTTTTTCTTCTTTCCCGTTCCCTCTTTTGGATAATGCGTAGAGTACCAACGACTCTGAGGAGCGAGATTACCAGCAGCAGCAACAGCAGCATGCCCTACGGTTGCAAGAACAGCAGCGATTATACCACCAGCAGCAGCAACAGCAGCATCAGCAGCAGCAACAGCAGCTTCATCATCAACAACAGCAACAGCAACAACAGCAGCAACAGCAACAGCAAAAGCTTGCCCAGCAACGTCAGCAGCTTCTGCAGGTTGCCCAGCAGCAGGCTCACGCTCAAGCACAGCAGCAGCACCAACAGCAGCAACAGCA